>SJYO01041852.1:74507067-74544178 GCA_006410555.1 Capra ibex | reverse complement strand
AGTCCTTGAGAGAACGAAAAAGCTACTAGGTCACCTACAACCGTTAAACTAGAGACCAAGGAGAGTGAAAAGATTTTAGTCGAACTTGTTGACCTTCAAGTATCAAGTGCATAACGACTTCGGACCGAACGTCTTAAAACTCATAATGAAATGATCGCACACTCTACTCACGTTAACACGTCATCAAATTTGTAAGAAACCGTAACGGAAAGAAACCCTAACCTTACTTTTGACTGGAAAAGGTCAGGACACCGGTGACGACTCAAAAGGTTTAAACGACCGTATAACTCACGTCGTGAAAGTGTCGTAGTAGAAAGTCCTAAACTTTATCGAGTTGACCTTAAGGTAGTGGAGGTGATCGAAACAAACATCACTACGAAAGATTCCGGGTGAACTGAAACGTAAGGTCCTACAGACCGAGATCCACTCACTAGTGTGGCAACACTAATAGAACCAGAACTTCTAGAAAAAACACGTAAAGAAGACACATAAGAACAGTGGAGAAGAATTATAGAAGACGAAGACAATTCAGGTATGGTAAAGACAGGAAATAGCTCGGGTAGAAACACACTTTATAAGGGAACCACAGAGATTAAAAGAACTTCTCCAGAGATCAGAAAGGGTAAGACAACAAAAGGAGATAAAGAAAGGTAACTAGCGACTCCTTCCGAAAGAATAAAGAAGAACGATACGAAACCTTGAGATGTAAGTCTACAATATAGGAAGGAAAAGAGGAAACGATAAACGAAAGAAGAAAAGTGTCGATAAACATTCCGGAAGGGTCTGTCGGTAAAACGAAAAAAAAAAAAAGTATAGAAAAGGTACCCCTACCAGAACTAGGGACAGAAGACATGTTACAGTACTTGGAGGGAGGTATCAAGTAGTCCGTGAGATAGATAGTCTAGATCAGGGAATTTAGATAAAGAGTGAAGGTGACATATTAGTATTCCCTAAACTAAATCCAGTATGACTTACGAGATCACCAAAAGGGATGAAAGAAGTTAAATTAAAACTTAAACCGTTACTCCTCAAGTACTAGACTCGGTGTCAGTCGAGGACCAGAACAAAAACGACTGACATATCTCGAAGAGGTAGAAACCGACGTTTCTTATATTAGTTAGACTAAAACTACAACTGGTAGACCACTACAGGTACACATCTCAGAAGAGAACACAACAACCTTCTCCCACAAACGATACTGGTCACGTAAAAGAACTGTTTTGAGATAATCAGAAACGGGACGAAGTAAGGCATAAGGTTCCGGTTTAAACGGACAATGAGGTCCACAAAGAACTAAAGGATGAAAACGTAAGGTCAGGAGGATATTACTTTTCCTGTAGAAAAACACCACAATCAAGATTTTCCAGAATATCCTGAAGTATCTTGGTAAGTTGAAGTCAAAGAAGTCGTAATGACTTAACCCGTATAGGTAGTCATTTTTCGACATTACCCGAATGGACGGATTATCTTCAAAAAATTTCACTACAACCTGTTCGACACCTTTTAAGAATTTCTCTGTCCTTATGGTCTGGTGGACTGGACGGAGAACTCTTTAGACATACGTCCAGTCCTTCGTTGTCAATCTTGCCTTGTACCTTGTTGTCTGACCAAGGTTTATCCCTTTCCTCATACAGTTCCGACATATAACAGTAGGACGAATAAATTGAATATACGTCTCATGTAGAACTCTTTTCGACCCGACCTACTTCGTGTTCGACCTTAGTTCTAACGGCCCTCTTTATAGTTATTGGAGTCTATACGTCTACTGTGGTGGGAATACGTCTTTCACTTCTTATTGTTGTCTCGGAGAACTTTCACTTTCTCCTTTCACTTTTTCGACCGAATTTCGAGTTGTAAGTCTTTTGATTCTAGTACCGTAGGACAGGGTAGTGAAGTACCCTTTATCTACCCTTTTGTCACCTTTGTCACTCTTTGAAATAAAACCCCCCGAGGTTTCAGTGACGTCTACCACTGACGTCGGTACTTTAATTTTCTACAGAGGAGGAACCTTCTCTTCAATACTGGTTAGATCTGTCGTATATTTTTTCGTCTCTGTAATGAAAAGTTGTTTCCAGGTGGATCAGTTCCGATACCAAAAAGGTCATCAGTACTTACCTACACTCTTAACCTGATATTTCTTTTGACTCGCGACTTCTTATATACAAAAACTTGACACCACAACCTCTTCTGAGAACTGTCAGGGAACCTGACGTTCCTCTAGGTTGGTCAGGTAGGATTTCCTTTGGTCAGGACTTGTAAGTACCCTTCCTGACTTCAACTTCGACTTTACCGTTATGAAACCGGTGGACTACACTTCTTGACTGAGTGATCTTTTCTGGAACTACGACCCTTTCTAACTTCCGCCCTCCTCTTCCCCTGCTGTCTCCTACTCTATCAACCTACCGTAGTAGCTGAGTCACCTCTACTCACACTCAGACAACCATTGTCTGTCCCTCCGGACCGTTCGACGTCAGGTACCCCGACATTTCTCAGCCTGTGCTGACTTACTGACTTGACTTGACTTGACCTTGTCGTTAAGTTGAAGCAACTCAGAGAGTTCAAAGAGAAGATATTTTACTTTCCTGTCCCGACCTACTAAGTATTTCAAAAAAGAGGTTAAACCTAAGGAGACTTCGGTGATATTTCACGTCTAAAAAAAGAGGTACAGATTTTTGATTTAGGGATTCTCATTCCCCTATATCGTGGTCGGTCTCCTTTATTTACAAATGAGGGAGTTTGTAATTTATCGTAAATACTACTTGGAACGAGATTAGTGAAATGGGTATTCGTGTGAAAATTAGGAGTGTTCGTTCTGTCCATAGTAATAATGTAGGTCAATTGTCTACTCCTCGCACTTCGTAGTCCAATTCGTCAAGTCGAACAAGGTCTCATGTATCGATCATTTATCACCTTAGTCCTACGTTTGGGTACGACAAACCGAAGTCTTAGTCACGAGAAATGTGACCAATAAAGTCTGAACGTCTTGAAAAGGTCCAAGGGATGTGTAATTGATTCCAGTTCCCTGTCCTGACTGATCTACACACAACATCTTCGAAACCTTCCTATACATTGAACTTTGACGACTAGGACGTTTAAATTGTCACCAGTTTTCATCGGATAGGAACCCTTTTTTTTTTTAATACTATTGGGACTTCAAGGTGGGTTGTAATGTCACTATATACGATAATTAATGTAAGTTATAATGGAAATCAACCTTTGTATTGACTTATACTAAATTAAAATATATGATGTGAAATTCAGAACGGTAAATGAGTGTTTAATTTTTTTTTTTGAAGAATCTGATTCGTACATAAAAACAAACTTTATACTAGGTGTATTAAATTAACTCGTCCGGGACCAGAAAATAAGGTCCTGAAACAATATCAACATTATTACGACATATAGTTACGTTGTATTAAAGAATACATTACAATTTGTATTAATAAAGTTACCGAGACCCTCTGTTACTTTTATCAGGTCTCTTTTCCTGTTTGTGTAGGTTCCAATTTTAAATCCATTCATTATTCATCGTCCTGTATTTTGGATTAAGAAATAGGATCAGGAGTAAATTTTATGGAATTCATCTATTAGTCAATTTCTTGTCTTTCTAAATAGTTAATGATAGTTTTATAGGTTTTCTATGTATACAGTTTATTTTATAAAAATTCCTTGTAAATTGGTTTCTTTTGTTTTGATGTTGTTGTTGTTGTTGTTTTTGTGTATTAAATAAGACATAAAACCTCGTCCACTTTCTTACTTTGACCCTTTATTGTTATTGTTAACACCAAACCAATACGTAACATTCCATCTTTCCGTTCGAACAGAAAAATCCTTGAAATTTTCTTTTGACTCTTGGTTAGTGTTATTTTGATCCTTTCTTCTTGGATTTGCTCGAAATCCTCCATGAATGACTCAATTACACGAACGTGTAATTCGTAGATAATTTACTCAAAGGTACTTTAAGTTAGAGTTGGTTAAGACCAAATATACCAGAGTAACTTTCTCGTCAGTAACAACGTTACGTACTTTCTAGAGAAGTTAATTTTTGTTCTATAGACTAATTATGACAACTGAATTTTTTTACGTGTTACACTCTCAACACTCAATTCAAAAACCCCCGTATTTTAGTCCTAACGTCGGGTCCTCTTTCGTAAAGTCTATGGAGACTCTTTGACGAGGTTTCTCCTTCCTCCCCTCCAGTATATGTACACTAATTCCACTTTCCCCTTAGATACCTTAGTTGTGTATAAAAAGGTCTTTCAAAGACGATGAGACTACTTCAAAATACGATCGGTGTTCCTTCTCAGTAATGGTACTTCCTAAAATCATGAAAAGATCATTTTCCGTTTCCTCTTTTACTTTCTATTTGGGCAAACTTACGTCTCAAGGTTTCTTGTCGTTCCTCTCTATTCTTTCGGAAGGAGTCACTAGTTACATTTTTTTTTTTTTTTTTTTTTTCTCCTTTTGTTGTCTTACCCTTTCTGATCTCTGGAGAAGTTCTTTTAATGTCTATGGTTCCCTTGAAAAGTACGTTTCTACCTGTGTTATTTCCTGTCTTTATCATACCTGGATTGTCTTCGTCTTCTATAATTCTTCTCCACCGTTCTTATGTTTCTTTTTGATATGTTTTTTCTAGAAGTGCTGGGTCTATTAGTGCTGTCACACTAGTGAGTACATCTCGGTCTATAGGACCTTACGTTTCAGTTCACCCGGAATCCTTCGTAGTGGTACTTGTTTCGATCACCTCCACTACCTTAAAGTAAACTCGATAAAGTTTAGGATTTTCTACTACGACACTTTCACGACGTGAGTTATACGGTCGTTTAAACCTTCTAAGTCGTCACCGGTGTCCTGACCTTTTCCAGTCAAAAGTAAGGTTAGGGTTTCTTTCCGTTACGGCTTCTTACAAGTTTGATGGTGTGTCAACGTGAGTAGAGTGTGTGATCGTTTCACATTACGAGTTTTAAGAGGTTCTTTCCGAAGTTATCATGTACTTGACGGTCTACACGTTCGACCTAAATCTTTTACGTCTCCTTGGTCTCTAGTTTAAGGGTTGTAGTTAGACAGCCTAGTAGTTTTTTTGTTCTCTCAAGGTCTTTTTTGTAGATGAAGACCAAATAACTGATATGGTTTCGGAAACTGACACATTTAGTGTTGTTTGACACCTTTTAAGACTTTCTCTACCCTTATGGTCTGGTGGACTGGACGGTAGACTCTTTAGACATACGTCCAGTTCTTCGTTGTCAATCTTGACTTGTACCTTGTCTGACCAAGGTTTATCCTCATGTAGTTCCGACATACAATAGTGAGACGAATAAATTGAATATAAGTTTCATGTAGTACTCTTTATGACCTGACCTACTTCGTGTTCGACCTTAGTTCTAACGGCCCTCTTTATAGTTATTGAAGTTTATACGTCTACCGTGGTGGGAATACCGTCTTCCACTTTTCCTTGATTTCTCGGAGAACTACTTTCACTTTCTCCTCGCACTTTTTCAACCGAATTTCGAGTTGCAAGTCTTTTGATTCTAGTACCGTAGGACGGGTAGTGAAGTACCGGTTATCTACCCCTTTGTCACCCCCTTAAATAAAACCCCCCGAGGTTTCAGTGAAGTCAGTACACTGAATCGTCGTTGGTACTTGAATTTTCTACGGAGAAGGAACCTTCTTTTCAATACTGGTTGGATCTGTCGTATAATTTTTCGTCTCTGTAATGAAACAGTTGTTTCCAGGTAGATCAGTTCCGATACCAAAAAGGTCACCAGTACATACCTACACTCTCACCCCGATATTTCTTTCGACTGGTGACTTCTTAACAACGAAAACTTGACACCACAACCTCTTCTGAGAACTCTCAGGGAACCTGACGTTCCTCTAGGTTGGTCAGGTAGGATTTCCTCTAGTCAGGACTTATAAGTAACCTCCCTGACTACGACTGTGACTTTAACGTTATGAAACCGGTGGACAACGATTCTTGACTGAGTAAACTTTTCTGGGACTACGACCCTTTCTAACTTCCACCCTCCTCTTCCCCTGTTGTCTCCTACTCTACCAACCTACTGTAGTGGTTGAGCTACCTGTACTTAGACTCATTTGAAGTCCTCAGTCACTACCTGTCCCTCCGAACCGCACGACGTCAGGTACCACAACGTTTCTCAGCCTGTACTGACTCACTGACTTGACTTGACTTGACTGCAGACTCCTCTATATTCTTAACCCGAGTATTATAGCCGAGGACTTTTATAGATAGATTTCTAGACAGGATGGTCAGGGGGTGGTGGGAGACGGTTCGACTCTTACGGAGTAAAGACGAGAGGTGGAACTTGAGGAAAGTCCCCTACAACTTCCAGTCGTCGAGTCGTCGAGTACTAAATTAGGAACATTTCTTTCTGCCGTTCACGGTTAAATATCAGCTGTTGTCTATAAAAACAAAGTGTCGATTCTCTGATTTGTTCTTTGTCGGATTTGAACTCAAGTCGTTAGTTCAACACTCGAATTAGGACAACAAACGTGTCTCTTACAACTTCTGGGGATTGTTGACATAATCCGGTGGACTGTAAATAATTAATTGTTAATTTTAATTTGAGGTTTTTCTTGTTAGATTTTAACACCCCATACCCTTTTTTGTTTGTATTTTATATCAGTGGGTAGACATCTTAGTTCCTTGGATGTCACCTTATACTAATGGACTTGGAACTCTATTTGTAATTACTAATTTTACACCTACTACCCAGTGTTTTTATTATTTGAAAACGAACGTGACTTTCTCACAGTTCCAATAGTGACGAAAAGAGATTTGTTTAAGATTTTGGGTGCGTACCATTGGAAACTTTAAAATTGTCTCGTAGTGGTCTGAACGTGACTAACGAAGTCAAATGTACGGTGACCAGTATCTTGAAACTTGACTAGTAATACAAACCTTTTGAACTTCTATGACATAGAGAAATTCAATTTGTTTGGGAACCTGTATGTGTGTACGACAAATTACTCACACCAGGGGGTGTTTACCTTTCAAAAGGACTATTTCTTAACTTACCTTATCATGTTTGGTTTAGCTTCTCAGGGGTTCAACATTTTGACTAGATTAAAAGGTAGAAAAGAGAGTAGATATATAATATATGAATATAAAAAAAAAATTTAAACGGAAAGACAAAGTAATAAGTTTTCTTACTAGGAAACATTAGGTTTCGATATGGATAAACCTGAATTGTAATGTTACAGAATAAATCTATAGTATCTATACTATTTTGAAATAAAAACGAAATGTTATAGATAGTTTATGTCTCTACAAATATTCGTTTAAAGACTATCACGTTAAGATAAAAAGACGAATTAAAGTACTTTTATAGTAATCGTATAAAATATCCTTTTTCATCTCGGGGAACCATTTGGTTTAGATGTAAATTAAATTATCGTTTCTTTCAAATTCGGTAAATTAATTTATTTACTTTTATTAAAGGGTGTTTGTAACTGTTTTTACAAGACTTATTATTAAAATAACATAGATTAATGATGTAGAGTCTTATTTTTATAGTTCGTCTTTTATTTGTCGACACAATTGAGACTGTCATAAGTAAATAAAAAGAAAATAACTCCAGAATTTGTGTAACCACAAACGAAAAACAGATCTAAAAAGATGACGAAGTCTGATCCGATTTTCACCCACCTCCAATCTTATGAACGATAAGTTCATGAACGATTGTTACGTTTTTAACGGGTCAGATTCGAGATGTTACTTCCGGCTAGTATCACTGTTAAGTCACTCCATGAGGATAACGGAAAAGTAAAGGGTTTGAAAATACAGTCAGTACTCGTTTCTATTATATTCTTTAGACTTCAAGTTGGGTACATAGGCAAACGATGTCCCGGTTCAACATACTGATTGGGTACACTGTCCTTGTCTTTAAGTTACTCTCTGGAAAGAAAAATATGGAGTCAAATTATCTTCGTAAGAGTTTTGTCCAACAGGTTTACGTAAATTTGAGTGTAACGAATAGGACGTCGTTTCTCCAAAAATTTTCGAAGAGTTAAACGTATGATAGTCCACCTTGTGTGGGATAGGTCAAACGATATCCCTGTAGTGAGGTTATCGGAATATGGATCGGAGTAAGTACAAACACAAGATGGACAGACCACAACCAACTGTCAACTAAAAGATTGGGACACAATTAGACCGCCCATAAGTACTCTCGGTTCTCTTGAAGTCCTTACAGGAAAAAATAGTACTGTTTATTTCTCTTTTACTAACAAAATTTCACATCCTTATAAATGTTAAAATATTAAGGGGGTTGACTTTTTTTTATTCATATCAGTTCGACTAGTCCCCTCGCAGTCCTTCGGACCTCGAGACATTCGGAGTAAAGATGAGACTGTTTCCTCAGGACGATCATGACCTATGGACCTGTCATCGTCTCCGTCCGAACGGATACTAATTGTCTTTCTAATTTCTTTCCCTTCAGCACTCCGGAGGGTGGTGACTCGAGACATACGAGTCAGTACAGGATGAGAAACGTTGGGGTGCCTGACATCAGACAGTCCGAAGAGACAGGTATCTTAAAAGGTCCTTTCTTATAACCTCACCCAACGGTAAAGGATGAAGTCCCTTAGAAGGGTTGAGTCCCTAACTTGGACACAGAAGACACAGAGGACACACACGTCCACTTAAGAAATCGTTACTCGGTGGACCCTTCGGGTGGGGACATTCCGGACACTTACATCTCAAGTCAAGAATTGTCCTTAAAAGTCGTGTAGAACGTCACTCTAGGTTGGATTTCTTTTCACACAGTATCGGTACCAAGAGGGTGTACGTTAAGGGACTATTACTGTGGATTTACTTTGATGAGTAAGGAGTCAAAGGAGGTTTCCGAAAGGTGGAGATGGTGATGATACTTAACTTAACGGAGAGTTGATCTCATAAGTTGGTATCATCCTTTTATAAACGATGTACAAAGTACGTATTCTCTTCTCGTTCAGGTACCGTAAACTGACCGGAGAAAATGTAACTAAGGTATTTTAATGTAATAAGATCAAGGAGTAAAGAAACTCGGTTAACAAAAGAACAAATAAACGAATGTCATGAAAAAAATAGTAGATTGGTTCCCGAAGAAGTGGAAGATAACTCAGTTAGTTTTTAGTCAATCAAGAAGAAACCCAGAAAGATAAATGAGAGAGTCAAAGTAACGTCAATTACATAATATCCGTATGAAGTTTGGTGTTCATCCTGGACGTATAATGAAGGTGTTTATAGAAGGATCTTATAGTACACATTAGTAATGAGAGGAAAACGAGTTTTCAAACATTACTAGGAGATAACGAATTTTTTAATTTAGGTTTGATTATTACACGACCTGGGACACGAACCATATGTTTCCTTAACCCCTGTTCCTTACAGTGGACGTTATAGTTATTTGTTCCCAACGACACCGGTAATTCGGTAGTCGGTTACGTCGGTGTTGACGTGGCGTAGAGTTTATACGTCTTTAATTGTCTTAACGTACTGCTATCTCAAGAAATTATACTAGATGTTGTAACACAGAATGATTAAATATTAGTATACAATGTGTTTACTTCCGCTCCATCCTGTGATTCGACTACCCACACTTCAGTCCCACTTTCACTTCAGCGAGTCAGCACAGGCTGAGAAACGTTGGGGTACCTGACATCGGACAGTCCGAGGAGACAGGTACCCTAAAAGGTCCGTTACCATGACCTCACCTAACGGTAAAGGAAGAGCCCCTAGAAGGGCTGGGTCCCTAGCTTGGGCCCAGAGGGCGTAACATCTGTTTGCGAATTGGTAGACTCATCCTGTTGGGATAAACCACTTAAGACGAAACGAAGACTCACATCGGTATATACCACGGTGTCTCGAAATAGTATCAATACACGTATGTCAACTTATGTAAAATCGTAAAAGAGGGGACACATCTCTCATACGACATCTTAGAATATCTTATCCTTTCAATTTATGTCGTTATGACTCTTCTGATGGGTTATGAGGTCTAGTCGCTTTCAATTTGTGTATATAAGTCGTCTAACCCTTTCGATTTAGAATTAGTAAAGAAGTCCAATTTAGATTTAGTCTTTTCTTTACTCTACGACTTGTCACTAGTAGTGTGACTTGAAGAACCAGACAGAACACTATTCTTGTACCATAAGACCTGTCCAACGTTCGTCTCACCGGGTTTAGCAGTCCCCCATTGTCAGGGAAACCGTTATCAAATTGGTGATTCAAGTTACAGTGTACCTTTTCATTAGATCGTGTAAGTGTTACACAGAATAGAGTCTCTTGGGTGGGTGTGTACAAACAGATACACGAGATGTGTTTTAAAATGGTGAGGACGACTCTCGAACAAACAACTGGGTCGGTACTTCGTAATTCGAGTCCTAATCTTCAGTGTGTAATGGTTCTATCTTGAGTGAGGGAGTTGTTTTTTATTGCCTTCTGTTTGTAGGGAGGGAAGATGTTAAAAGGTAAGAATAAGGTTACAAAAGAGTGATGAGAGTTGTTTTGTGGTATAAAGGTTTTGTGGTTTGGTTGGAAACCGTAAATGAAAGTCTATTTTATGTTCTCAGTGATTGAAGGAAAAAAAAAAAAGACTGTGCCCGGAGGAAGAGTGAACGTACCTCTCTTAAAGAAGAAAGATTGGGAAATAAATGAAGATTTAAACTACAAGTTACCCTAAACTTTTATAGACCGGAACGTCCTATCTCATATTTACCCTTTTTCGTCATAATAAACGGTAAGACTTCGCTGCTCTATTTACACTTGGGTTCTTTATGTACACTCTAGGGTGCTGGTAAGATCCCTTCATCCAGAGTTAATGAGTACACAAATTTTAGTCGTTACCCCATCATCCTATAGAGAATGATTTGGTATAAGAAAGTTGTTGTAAGGTGTGATTCTTACTAAATTAGGTTTAAAAGTTTACTATTTTAAACGTGTCCATATTAACAATAATATACGTCTACTGTACTACGATATATATCTTTTTGGATTTCTATGGGTTGATAATTTTGACTATTTACTTACGACGTTCCATCATCTTACGTTCTAATTAGATGTCTTCAGTCGACGAAAAGAAATGTGATTGTTACTTTATAGTCTTTGTTTTATATTTGTTGTTAGGGGAAATTTTAGTGTAGTTCTTTTTATGAATCCTTATTTAGAGTGGTTCCTACACTTTTCGAATATACGACCTTGCTGTTCTGTCATTATTTCCTTTGACTTCTACTAAGTTTTTTACCTTAATATAGGGTACGAGAACCTAACCTTCTTAATTATAACAATTTTACGGGTATGATAGGTTTCGTTAGATGCATAAATTACATTAGAGATGGTTTCGCAGGTACTGTAAAAAGGGTCTTGATCTTGTTTATTAGGATTTTAAATATTCCTTAGTGTTTTCTGGGTCTTAACGGTTTCTTTAGGACTCTTTTTTCTTCTCTCGTCCTCCCGATTAGGAAGGTCTGAAGTCTGTTATGACGTTTCGGTGTCATTAGTTTTCTCGTATCATAACCGTGTTTTTGTCCGTGTACCCAGTTACCTTGTCTTGTCCCTCGGGTCTTTATTTGTGTGTGTGGATACCAGTTAATTAGAAGTTGTTTCCTCGGTTCTTTTATGTTACGCCTTTCCTACCAGAAAAGTCTTTCGCCAAAACCCTTTCAACATGTCGACGTACGTTTAGTTACTTCAATCTTTTGAGGGAGTTTCGTGTGTGATTTTATTTAAGTTTTACCAAATTCCTGAATTTATATCCTGTACTGTGGTATCTTGATGGTGATAACCACCTTTACATTTAACCACGTCAGTAATTGCCTCTTGTGAATGTCTTAAAGGAATTTTTTGATTTTTTATCTCGATAGTATACTAGGTAATTAGGGTGAGGACCTGTATATAGGTCTGTTTTGATATTCAACTTTTCTACGTACGTGGAGATACAAATGTCATCGTGATAAATGTTATCGGTTCTACTACATACTAAAATACACACACACACACGTACACACATGCTGTCTTATAATAAGTCGGTATTTTTTCTTACTTTATTACGGTAAACGTCGTTGTACCTACCTGGGTTTCTAATAGTATGATTCGTTTTAGTCTTGTTCTTTCTGTTTATGACACACTATAGTGAATATACACCTTAGATTTTATGTTGTGTTTACTTGTATAAATACTTTGTCTTTGTCTGAGTGTCTGTATCTCTTGTCTCGACATCAACGGTTCCCTCTCTTCCACACCCTTTCTCTACATAGTCCTCAAACCCCTAATCGTCTACGTTTGATAATATGTGTCCTACTTATTTGTTCCATGGTAACACATCGTGTTCTTTGATATAAGTTATAGGACGCCGTTTGGTATTACGTTTTCTTATGTTTCTTATACATACACATATTTGACTTAGTGAAACAACTCGACCGGTCTGAGGAGACAGGTACCCCTAAGAGGTCCGGTCTTATGATCTCACCTAACGGTATGGCAGGAGGTCCCCTAGAAGGGTCGGATCCTTAACTTAGGTCCAAAGGGCGAACCTTCCGTCTAAGAAATGGTCGACTCGATGGTCCCTTCGGGGAAACAACATGTCGTCTTTAATTTTGTCGTAACAATTAATTGGTATGAAGTTATTGTAAAAAATTTATACTAACAAGTGTAGATTTATATTGTGACGTAGTTAAGTTACCTTATACTACAGGGCATGTTTCTTTCTTTTTTTGAGAATATTTACGTATATTTTAATAGAGAGTCCATATAAAGAATCCTTTTATTGTTTTATATTATTTTATTCTTGTCCTCAAAAATGTTCATCACATAGTCCTCCCTGTACGTCTATGACTGAGTAGTGCCATTTTTTCTAGACCGAACTGAGTTTGTTAGACCTTCCTATACATTATTTTACCATTGTGAACAACTCAGGACCCCACGACCTCGACCTACTGACACCTTGTCAATACCTTACCTATGAAAGGTGGTTTTATAAACAAATACGGAAACATTTTTACACTTAGTAGAATCACATAATAAATAAGTTTTTATTAACTTTGATTTTGACTTGTTTATAAATTACGTACTTCGTCAGAATACTTAGAATCATGACCATTTAAAACAACAAGAGTAACAAGTCTGTGATTCAACACAGACTGACAAATGTTGGACCACTTGATGTCGTGCGGTCCGAGGAAACAGGAGGTGATAGAGGGTCTCAAAAGAGTTTAGTAACTCAGTCTCTACGATAGATCGGTAGAGTAGAAGATGGTGGGGGTAGAGGAAAACGGAAGTTGGAAAGGTTCATAGACTTTCACTTTCAGTGAGTCAGCACAGACCTGAGAAACACTGGGGTACCTGACAGGTACCTAAAGAGGTCCGATCTTATGACCTCACCCATCGGAAAGGGAAGAGGTCCCCTAGAAGGGTTGGGTCCCTACCTTTGGTTCCAGAGGACGTAACGTCCACCTAAGAAATGGTCGACTCGGTGTTCCCTTCGGGTTCTTATGACCTCACCCATCGGATAGGGTAGAGGTCGTCTGGAAGGACTGGGTCCTTAACTTGGTCCCAGAGGACGTAACACCCGTCTAAGAAATGGTTGACTCGATATTTCCTTCGGGAGTAAAGGTGACTCATACGAAAAACGTAGTTCACTGGTTTCATAACCGCGAAGTCGAAGTCGTAGTCAGAAAAGGTACTTATAAGTCCCAACTAAGGGAATTTTGACTGACCAAACTAGGGAAACGACAAACTTCCGGAGAGTTCCCAGAAGAGGTCGTGGTGTCAAGTTTTCGTAGTTGAAAAGGTGTGAGTCAGAAGAAATAATAAGTCGAGAGTGTAGGCGTAGACATGTACTGATGACTTTTTTGGTATCGAAACTGATATGCCTGGAATCCACCGTTGTACTACAGAGACGAAGAAGAAGAAAAAAAAAAAAAAAAAAAACTTGTTCGAAATAACAAAGGTAAACCGAGTTCCGAACTCTCTCCCGAGGTGTCACAATTTTTTGACGGATCACCTACGTCTCTCCTCGAAGTCCGTCGGGACTACAATTCCCTCGAGGAGTTTCCCTTGACCCAAGGTCTCTGAGGATCAGTACGAACTCCTACTCGAAAAGTTTTTCTATAAGCGGGTTAGGTCGGACCCCTGGTCGGTCGGGCGTCTTCACCCAGTCCACCAGTGGGTAGAAGACTACTCGAAGTGGAGTAAACCTTCACCAAGAGGGCCTTCAGTGTCTACACTCCAGATGTGTCCGTCTTGGGTCCGATACGTCTGGGTTTTCCCGGACCAAGTCTAAGAAGAGGAACTCTTCCCGCCGAAGGTATCGTAGGATCCAAAATGGGGCGAGTAGAACTCTACGAAGACATGCAGGTCCCTCTCCCGCGCCGGTGTGACCAAAACGTAAAAGTTCTCTGCGACACACGGGAGTACGAAGAGGAACTGGTTAAACGTTTTTTTTTTTTTTCACCGGGTGTAGGAGGTCTTGGTGTAGGACCAACTTTGTCTTCGTTTCTCTCTCCATCCACAGCCTCTGGGCGTCTACGTACAACTGGTCCTCCACCTCCCCTCAGAGGTGGAGTCAGCTTATTAAGACTACTTAGACCCTCGAGTACCAACTAGCCATTATTCCTCAATTCTGAAATTTTTTTTTTTTTTACCACCGACCAGGGTCATTAGTACCTGTCGACTCACCGACTAAGGTTTCCAACACTGACCTTTTTTCGAACCTCTCACCAGCCTCGGACTTCGTTCACCGTAGGGACCCAGACAAGGGAGGTTCGTGACAACTTCGTTCTCTGTCTAGGTGCCCTGACGACTCGAGTGAAGGCTACAGAGACGAAAAATTATGTGACAGATCTAAACAAAAGAACGTGGTAGTATTATTAGAATCCTTTCATATCTACTGTAGTCTTTAGTGTATAAAGTATATGGTAGAATATATCAAAGTGTTAACCGATATCTACGATTCCTCTTACTCTTTGACGTCTTCGTATGAAGTCTTCAATATAGATCGAAATTTCGAAATTTTAGGTTAATTGAGAACTAGTAACGTGTATCATAAAACGTGACTTCTTATTACCTTAACTAGAATTCCTTTAATTCCTTTTCGTTTTGTCTTTTACATGGGAAACGTTTACGCTAGTAAAAGTATGATCAACCTTTGATCTGTTGTTTGATATAATTACATGTGAAATAACTTATCGGGGACATTCTAATACTCCAAGAGAGTTCGTGTGTGGTAGAGAATGACTAGGAACATTATTGGTCATAGATCTCGTCACTAAAAGTTCAATACAAAGACACCTGTGACCTCACGAAGTCTATAAGACGTTTATAAAATAAAATAAATGAAGAAAATTAATATATATCACAAATTTGATACATACACACATATGTGTATACATGTGTATACATAGATATACACAATATATATAGTATGTATAATTACTTTATATATAATATATATTTGATTAAAAAAATTCTAAAATATAGGTTTAACCTCTGAAACCTCTGTAGATTTTATAATTAAAGACCCTTAGAGGGACCGTCAGGTCACCAAATTCTGAGGTAAGAAGGAGACGTCCCCTGTGTCCAAGTTAAGGAACGACCCTTTGATTCTAGGGAGTACGACGTACCACGTCGGTTTTTATTTTCTCTCTCTCTCTCTCTCTCTCTCTTGTTTTATAATTGAAGGTACTGGTCCCTTAGAATAAAAATTTATTTAGATTCTTTTTAGAAGAGATACGTATATAATCTCGAAGACTTGTACAGTTACGAATCCTTCCAACTTTGAAACGTTGACCATAAAAAGATTGTAAGTCTTGACCTGTGTAGGTACACATATTTTAAAATATCTACTAAGTAAGACAAGACGACGAGAAGTTCGACCTAAAGTTTGACTAAGAAAGATCAGGGAAACCTACTTCTTTTTATAGACTGAAGTTCAATGGAATGAGGAATTCTACCGATTTCGGAGGTTGGAAAACCCTCACACACGTAATGTTCACAGGACCCGGTGACAGTTCCAGTGACAGTTCGTCTTTTAATAGACTTTCCCCCGGTTCGTCTCGAAGTTTCATGTCTCCTACAGTGAGGTTTGACTTATTTACTACCGTTTGACTGGGAAAAACACCGACCAAAACTGGTCACCGTTGTTATCTTGTTGTACCTTAAGAAGATCCAAGGTACTTCATAGAACCAAGATCTTGTAAACTCCCTCCGGGAGAGACCGACGAACCTCACTTCCCCTCCCCTAACACTTTAAGACAGAGAAGGGAGAAGAAATCAGTACATATTAAATATGGACACATGTATAAGACATATGGGTACCCTTTCAACTAGAACGGTAGAACGACTACAGTGAGATCTATGAACCTTGATAAAAGGAACTTTGGAACGTTGGAAACACAATCTCTGTAAACTTTTTTTGACCGGGTCCAGTTATTGGTACTGTTTTTCGCCCAACTTCTGTTTAAATTTTAAGGGAAGAATAGGTTCATTCTGGTAAAATCGGAATCGTTTTAAGTCTCAGTATATCGTGTCAATTTTTCCTTTTAAACTCTTTGTATATCCAACCTTTCATCAGAACGTTTATAACAATGAAGTTGGAACTTCATTCCTCTATTGTATTCTTAATACTCAGTAACACTTCAGTAAACTAAAGTTCTTGAACTAAAATTATTGGTGTCTACCTGTTTTGTTTGAAATAAGTACATCCCCAATCAGCACTATTCATGTAGTATTTATTATCAGAATAAAAGTTATCGAGAATTACGAAAAAGTTTAAACCATCTTATATAAAATGGAAAATTTTTATGTACTGTAATTAGATATTCACTCTTTTACAAGTGTATATCAGAATCGTTTGACCCGAAATATTTATATTTAAGAGTTATAAAGTATGTCCTTTATTGAAAGAGTCCAATAAAGAGTTGACAGTAACTAAGTAAGTAAGTAAGTTGTTTATAATAACGACGTATAATTAAAATTTTTAGGGTAACAGTATTTTAAATGGAAGATCGTGTCCCTATGTTTGTTATAATCGTATTATTTATTCATTTAATATAAAATTTCCCACGTACCACGATACCTTTTTAATTTTAATCTCGTTTATTTCCCTCTGAGTCTCACGTCCGTTGTATTCTAACGAACGTCAAAATTTATTTCGTCAGTCTCATCTGGAGTGACTCTCACACTTTCGACTCGTTTGTGAACTTACTCTACTCCATCCACGGTATATACATATTCCTATTTCTTACAAGTTCTGTTTCCCTTCTTGATCACGTTTCCGAGACTCTGTCCTCGTAGGGACTACATACCCTTATCACTGTCAGTCACACAGACTTTATCTTACTAGTTTACCTCTCTCTGGTCTTCTTCAGGCGACTAGTGTCTCGTAAGATAACCGGTAACTTCCCTAAAGTTGAAAGTGGGTCTCACTTTACCTTTCCGTTACATGCTAAACGGATATATTATATCGTTTGAATCATAATGAGAACGTGTTATTCTAACATATTATCGTACTTTCACTTTCAACGAGTCAGTACAGGTCGAGAAACACTGGGTCACCTGACATGGAAGGAGGTACCTTAAGTTGTCCGTTCTTATGACCTCACCCAACGGTAAGGGAAGAGGTCCCCTAGAAGGGTTGGGTCCCTAACTTGGGTCCAGAGGACGTAACACCTGTCTAAGTAATGGTAGACTCGGTGAGAGAGATACGTACGCACGAGTCATCAAAGTCAGCACAGGTTGAGAAACACTGGGGTACCTGATATCGGGTGGTCCGAGGAGACAGGTACTCTAAAAGGACCGTCCTTATGACCTCATTTAACGGTAAAAGAAGAGGTCTCCTATAAGGGTTGGGTGTCTAGCTTAGGAGTAGAGGACACAGAGTCCGAAACGTCCGTCTGAGATGACCTATTACCGTTTAATACTCAAGATACACTTACACACACGAAGTAACGAGTCCGTACAGGTTGAGACACTGAGGTACTGACATCGGGTGGTCCGACGAAACAGGTACCTTAAGAGGTCCGTTCTTATGACCTTATTTGACGGTAAAGAAGGAGGTATCCTAGAAGGTTTAGGTCCCTGACTTGGGCACAGAGGACGTAAAAGTCCTCCTAAGAAATGGTGACTCAGTGGTATTATTTATACATTTTAAGAAGATTTTAGGATGTAAGATCCCTCTAATATAAGATTCTGGGATAATACTTTTAAAAACTCATCAGTGATACAAGGTTTATTACAAGTAATTAATTAAGTTGTTTATAAATAATTCACGGAATTGGTAGAAGTCTGTGTCAAAAGAGTAGACATTTTCTCTCATTATTTATATAAAGAATGTGATATTCCAAGACACTTACTATAAGACCAACAATATACCTCTCATCTATAATCACTCTTTTGTATCCCTCTCAATAATCCCCTATATCGTTAACAAATTTCCTCTCAGGTCCCATCACCGTTTTCACCACTTTTTATAGTGGTTTAAGTCCTGTACAAAACCTTAAATTCGGTTGTACTATATTACTAACTACTTAAGTTACACCGTACATCCCGTTCTCTACTTTGTTCCTATTAACGATACAAAACCGGTTTCAATGACTTATTTAGTACCCAGGTAAAATAACTCAACAACTCCAACCTGTAAAACCTCTTCCTTAACTCAAGATAAAACCTATATAATGTAGAACCAATGGACTATCCGTAGGTTCTAAAGTTCATCCGTAAACCTATATATTTAAATTTGGAGTTTCCTCTTCGGTTCCGACTTCTAAATTTATACCGTATATGGTCTACCATTAATATGGTACTCTATTTTCATTAACGAATCTATCTCATTTTCTTCTACTGGTCCCTGACTCGAGACCCCTCCTTAGTTCACTCCTTTCTCTTTACCAGTCACTTAATCCTCTTTTTGATCTGTTCACTCTACAGGAGTAAATTTCTATTTTTAGTAATTCCTCTTCCTTTATTAACCCTTTATTATTCCTTTATAGAGTTTTAGGGAACTTTAAAACTCCTTTACTCTGGACTCCAAACTGGTAGTCAATATTTTTCTACTCCAGTAACAACTGAAACTTTTATCATCAAGGTCATCTCGGTACACCGATAGTCGGACTGACTTCTCTCTTAACCCCACCCTCAATTCTTCATTGTCACTTTGTCATTAATTTCTGTTGAGAAAAAAGGGGACTTAAAACGATATTTACCCTCGTCTCTTTACTCCGACATGACCTTCTCCAGAACCCGGTTCACTCTGAAGAAGTTCTACCACTACTATAAATATAGGACTACCCTTACTAGGGTTTCTTTCCGTTTTGACTACTACGTCCTCTTTCCTCGGTTTACCTCCTCTTTTAGGAACTTATCCGGTCTACGATACCCTAGGTCATGTACTCAACTTCTTATCCGAAAGTCTGTCCTCGATCCTATCACGTCGATGTCTTGTTCTCTTCGGTTTTGAAATCTTGTCCACTTCTGTTCTACCATTAAACTCCCAACCTTTCTACTCCATTGACAGAATACTAACACAGACATAGGACTCAATTCTTCCTTAGGGTCAGTATCGAATCTTGCTACCCCTTCTCTCTGCACAGAAAAAGGACTAAAAGACTATGAAAATAGAAGGACCTTAGGAACCGGTGAAGTATATACGTACAGGACGTGGGTTTTCCCTAGGTGCCCTAAATCACGAGACGACGACGTCAGAACTTTAAGAATTATCATAAAAAAAATTGTTCCTCGGGGTATACAAAAAACTAAAGAACAACTCGACGTCTTTAATTTATAAATAGGGACGACCTTCGAAAACTGAGCAGTAGTGGTCACAAGATCTTAAAGTACTTCACAGACCATACTCAAAAAAGTCGGTGACGTGACCTAGTATTAGGGGAGTAAAGTTTTGTCAGCAATGTCAACTGGGAACTTGTTATCCCTCTATCCCCACAGTTGGGAGACGTTTTTAGACACATATTGAAATGTCAGTCGAGAAATATTGGTACCAAGGAGTAGACGTGTAAGTTAGGTGATACCTAGTACATGGTAGTGATACCTTTTTTAGACATACAATCACCTGGACGCGTCAAGTTTGGACATAACAAACTCCCAGTGAATATTACAGGAAGTCCAGATTCTTTAACGGAACGTAACGAAGTGACTGTTAAAGAAGAGAAGTCAGAAAGAGAAATACGTCTAAATATCAAACTAAGGACTTCCGTCTCACTCCTTTAATCTTTCATTCTGTTCTTTTTCTCTTTTCCGTCACTTCCGACACAACTACCCATTCAATGATGACACCCGTGAACCCCGAGTCAGGGTGACCTCTGAGGAACTCCCTCACTCACCTTGGCAGTCGTTGAGATAGGGAGTAGTTTACTTCCCCTGAATTGGAGGTCGTACGGGGGTACAGAAGAGTATCGTCTGTGAATCTCCCATCGTGTAATATCCGAGGGTCATTTGTGACTAACTTACTTATTTACTTTACATCTCTAAAGACCTCTGTGACCTATCTTATTCTTATCTCTAGATTTTTATAGAAATTTCGTGTGATTGTTAAAAATTTTTATTTCGTTATTTGTTTGATCACAATCTCAAACGAAGACAAACAAAAGGACATATAATAAATTACGTGATTAGAAGATATTGTCTTTCTGGAGCTTTATGGCACCGAATATTTCTCCTTATTTAAGCTCAGTCAACATCACTTCACCTACTTGGATTTTGGACAATATATCTCACTCCACCCAGTCTTTCTCTTTTTGTTTATATAATTGTGTACTAAAAAGGTCATCAGTACATACCTACACTCTCAATCTGATATTTCTTTCGACTCGTGGTTTCTTGACTACGAAAACTTGATACCACAACCTCTTCTGAGAGCTCTCAGGGAACCCGAAGTTCCTCTAGGTTGGCCAGTTAGGATTTCCTTTCGTCAGGATTTATAAGTGACCTTCCTGACTACGACTTCGACTTTTAGGTCATGAAACCGGTGGACTAAGCTTCTTGACTGAGTAACCTTTTCTGACAATACGACCCTTTCTAACTCCCACCCTCGCCTTCCCCTGCTGTCTCCTAACCTACAAACCTACCGTAGTGACTGCACTGTCTGTACTCAAACTCATCCGAGACCCTTAACCACTACCTGTCCCTTCGAACCGTACAACCCCTTCAGGTACCCCAACGTTTCTCAGCCTGTACTGACTCGTTGACTTGACTACACCTCAGATCTTCCTACCATGAGTACTAGGATAAACGTCACGTCCTTATCTCTACGTCTATTTCTCTTGTTCGAACACCTGTACCCGTCTCCCTCTCCCACCCCATTTGACTCTCTTATCGTAACTGTAGATAATGTACACTTTATCTATCGATTACCGTCCGTCGATATGTTGTCTGCCTCGAGTCGAACCATGAGACACTACTGGATCTCCATACCCTAATGTCTCCCTCCCCTCTGAGTTGTCCCTTCCCTATATACATATGAGTATCGACTAAGTGTAACAACATGTCGTCTTTGGTTGTGTTGTAATAATTCGTTAATAGGAGGTTAATTTTTATTTCATGTCGCCGGATTGATTTTACGTTTGTAGTAAAGGGATTTCATTGTCGGCCTATATTCGTCAGACCCCGACTGTATAATCGGTAGGAATTAGACTACGGTGGGTAGAGACCTGAGTTTAGTTGACATGGTACGAGACGTAGGAGGTCGCTCACCTTTGACCGTCTCCTCGACCCCCTTTATCCGAGTAGGGAAACTTTCTGTATGGGTCTTTTCCGTGTGGAGTGGAAAATGAGTGTAGGACAACCGTATATCAGTGTACCTGTTTGGATTAAGGTTCCTTCCTACCTTTACGTCAGTAAAAGATCCGTACGGGTCTATTTGAACCCTCAGATAATAATTCACCCAAGACCATTTCCTCCGTCAAAGAGTGTTTTATATATGTTTATATTTATATGTAAATGTGTATTTATTATAAAGACCGAGTATACCATCTCTTAGACGGACGTTACGTCCTCTGGAACCAAACTAGGGACCTAGTCCTTCTAGGGGACCTCTTCCCTTACCGTTCGGTGAGGTCATCCGAAGGGACCCTTTAGAGTACCTGTCTTCTCGGACCGTCTGATACCAGGGACCCCAATACTTTTCAGTCTGTACTGACTCACTGGTTGTATGTGTGTGTCACTAAAGACACACCGCTTTACCTTGAAATCTTCGATCTATTCCCTAATCGAACATACACACAATTCGGTGAAGTCAGTGTAGGTTGAGAAACTCTAGGATACCTGACCTGGGACGGGTCTCTGTCTTGATTCTTGATTACAGAGGACGTGACCGTCACCCAAGAAATGGTGATCGTGATGGACCTTTCGGGTCTCTGATCGAATGAACAAACCATTTGGTACCATGTGTCAAACTTTATTAATGGTCTATACAGATATTGACATTACCATAATTTTTAAATAAGAGTGATGTGAGTCTACATACTATTTTTTATATGTCGAAAAAACAAAAGGTATTCATTAATACTCAAGAAAGGGGTGACCTCCTTTCCCTATGTAAAAATTAAAAACTTAATGTCATAGACCTCAAGGGACCACCAAGTCACCAACTCTGAGACACGAAGGTGACGGCCTCCGAGTACAAGTTAGGGACCAGTCCCTTGTTTCTAGGGTGTCCGGTGCACCGGTTTTCGTTAATTTTACTGGTCTACTTAATGTCATAGACATAGTCAGTCTGGTCCGACGGTATTGTTTTATGGTATCTAACCCTCCGAATTTCTTTCATTCAGACAAAAAAGTGTCAAGACCTCCGACCTTCAGGATCTAGTCATAAGGTTGTACTAGTCCTAGACCACTCTCGAGAGAGACACCGAACGTCCACCAGTAGAGGAGAGACATAAGAGTTACCGTGTCTCTCTTCCATGATTGACATGACTAAGTTAATGCTCCTAGGGAGGAAGTACTGTAGTAGATTTGGTGTAATGGAGGATTTCAAGGGTAGACGTTTATGTTCGGACTGTCAAGTCCGAAGTGGTTTACTTAAAACCCCCCTCTGTGTTAAGTCAGGTATCTCTATAAAAGTAGAGAGGATGAAATTTATTAGACGAAGTATTGAGTGCGGCAAAACAAAACTAATTCACCGATAAGAAAGTTCAACACGAGTGGGGTCGTAATGGGGATTTACCGTAGTTCGATATGCTTGTTTCTCCAAGTGCACGGGAGCACCGGAACCCATTTCAATCTCCGGACGTGTATAGGACATCGGCCCGTGACAGGGACTCCACACCAGCCGTCCTTGGGTAGCGACCTGTGAAGTGACAGACGAAGTCCCAGATGTCGATGTCTCTCCCTCCTAATACTCACACTTCGTATGGCACCGAACCGGAGGGGTGTAACAAGGTGGGTAAACGAGACAATCCCGACGGGGTACACCTCGTCCCAGAGGGACGTCTGACTCCTGTGGGTCGACTGGTCTCCTTGCCTCGTTTTTGGGGAGACGAGAGTTGTGGGTGGGTGGTTTTATTTACGTAGGTACGGGAGTTGTCTGGATTCTCAGCCTGTACTGAATCGTTGGCTCGTCGTCGTTGTTGTTACGGTAGTCGACTGGACTGTGTAGAGGGGAGATCCTAAAATCGGGTCTCTCCCCTCCAGTCCTATACACGTAGAGTACCGAGAGAACCATAGATTAAGAGTGTCAGAGGACCCCTGATGTGTCCGTCTAAGTCCGAGAGGAGGAAGAAGTGTAGGGAAAAGGTGAGATCTTAGCATTCGGAGTACCATGTCGGTAGTAGGAATCTTGGTTATAGTAAAGCTTCGACCCTTCTTTGAGGTTCTAGTCTTGGGGAGTCTCGACCAAGAACTATAAGTACACCTGACTTTTGAACCTTTTGAAAGAAGAAAGAGTTGGTTTAGATCTAAAGTTTACATAATTTTTTTAAAAAAGAACCGTCTTTTCTCAACTTGGTGAGATGAAACAAAAATACATAATAAATTTTAAACGTTTTAACGTGTTCTCATGTCCTGTATCATTTTACATACGTAGTCGGTGTAAGTTTTTAATAGTTGTAAAAACCATAACAAATTGGACGTTGAGTGAAAAAAGAAGACTTAATAAAATTTTCTTAAGATGTATGGTACAGTAAAAAAGAAGGGAAAATGTAAGAAAGGTATTCACGTTTAAGATGGTTGAGAATTTTTTATCTTCGATCCACGGAATCCGATTGATCCTTTTTTGGCAAACTCGTACTTTTACGTATTCTTATTTGAAAGGATCGTGTAATCCCTTAGCGGTTTAATTTTCTATACACAAAATGTCATTCACGAAATGTAATTTTACAAAGTAAAGTAAAAATTATCATTCAAGATTAAGTTATTCATAAAAGAGTGAAATCAAATTGTTGAAAGGGAATTTTCAGAAAGTACAAATTTTAAATTTGTAGGAAAGTCACTGGTTAAATATTAACTGAGTGTAAATTTGTTTTCATAGACTTTTAAATTTGAAAAGAAAAATATGCAAGAATAAACTTTCACATTACGTGTAATGCAATACTGTAACTCCTTTCAGTCTTACCTTTAAAATACACATGACACTCATATTAATACATAAAATTCATTTATGTACCTTCCTTCCTCGTATTTGATCTTTCGTCTTATCATTATATTAATGGAAAGATCTTGACTTGGTCTTTAAAAGAGGATAACTTCAAAGGTCTATAAGGTATTACATCAATATCGTGAAGAAACCTTCTCATAATAAAAATTTTATCTTTATATATATAAGATTCCTAGAAGAGTGATTTTTAAAGAGTAAAAAAAGTAAAACATACCACAGAACGGTTTAATGTTTAATAAAGGTTACAAATGGGTCAATGTGTCACATATGGTTCTCGAGGTCTACCGAAGAATGTTGTTTCACTTTCGTCAGAACAAAGATAATTTGTGTGAGATACTTTTAAAAGATCTCTATTTACTGCGTTTATATAAAACTACCCCTTTGGTTTGTGATCTTATGAATTTAGAGAATAAACGAGAAACCCCATGTACACTTCTGAGATTGTAATGAGTCTACCACCCTTTTAATACAACTCATATGTTTCCCCTAACTTGTCCCTCAGTCCCTTGGACTCAATATTAGAGACCCGACGAAATTTAACGAGACGTTAAACTACCAAAAGATTGGATAAACTAGGATCAATAGTAGACATTTTGGACTTCTAATAGTCGAAGAGAGTGTAGTATCACGACCAACCGTCTATTTCAATCTCATGTAATTACAATGACATTGAATTAACCAATACTTAGTGTTAGGTTTCCGTTGACTTTACTATTCACACCGTTCGTAGACTAATCGTTGTTATTAAGTCAAGGAGTTTGAATTACGTTTAGTCTCAAACCCTCCTTTTTTGCCCAAATCGTTCTTTTACTCCTATACTCAAAGTCGTTTGAGGGTCTCTATTACTTTCTGTCCCTTCGAACCGTACGATATCAGGTACCCCAGTGTTTCTCAACCTGTGCTGAATCGCTGACTCGTTGTTATTATTTCACTATTCTTCTTTTAATCAACCTTTTATAGTCTCATGAGTTTACTTTCTGTACCTTAAAAGTCTTTGTAAGAGAAATTAATTGGTTTTTCGAGATGTAATTAATAATAATCATTTACTACAAACGGGTGTATAGACGGGGAAATGATTTGACTTTGGGGATTACTACCACATTTAAGTACACGAGACGATAGAAAAAGGTAGTTATGTACGTGTACATCGGAAAACCAAGTACCCTTTGTCAGGAAAAACATTTGGAGACACTGGATAAAGTCCACGAGTCTAGTACAAACACGTTGTCTTAACTTAATTAAATATGTCCGGTGAATCTATAACATGTTTCTTTCGATGGGTCAAAGTTGTCCCCGGTTTCCGGGTTCTCTTAACGATGAACGTTTATTGACAAATTGACAGATTACGTTAAACGACGACGACGACGACGATTCAGCGTAGTCAGCACAGACTGAGACACGCTGGGATATCCGTCGTCCGGTTGTCCGAGGGGACAGGGACCCTAAGAGGTCCGTTCTTATGACCTCACCCACCGGTAAAGGAAGAGGTTTACAGGTATTTAATATATTCCGTTCTATACGTATTTAAATAAAATTCCGTTCTGTAAATGTTCATTACGTTAGTACATTTTCTTTTTGATTGTGACATTTTCATAAAAAGAAACCGAAGATCCTTGGTTTTTAGAGAGTTTCACTCATATTAAGTATGTGGATACTATATTTTTATAGAATGAAGGGATTAAGAATCTATGGAATCTTTCTTGAATTGTCATTTCTATAATGTGTAGATCTTTCTCATAAAACGTAACGGAAACATGTGGTAATTCGTTGAACTTAATAAAACAGTCGGTCGATTATAAAATTGGTGGACACCGAAGGAACCACAAGTAGGTTTATAAACAAAAAGGCGCATTACAAGTGAGGTACCGGTACCAGCGAAAGTTTGTAATTCAAGAAGATGGAAACCTGAAGTCCCGTAATTGTCTACAATCCGTAAAGATGACACAAAAGATACTTCCCTTTTTTTATAAGGTATCACGAAATATAGTACCCCTTTTATCAGGTATAAGATATTTCCAACCGAGACACATTAATGTTATTTTTCGATCGGGAAAGACTCATGAATATTACACGGTTCGTGACTGAAAATGTCCATAATAAAGTGAATTGGGAGTGTCGTTCTTCTCCTTTACCTACGAGTCTCCTCAATCCATTAAATGGGTTCCGGTATCTAGGTCAATCATTCAATCGGTCTTAAGTTTGGGTCTAGACTGAATTCGTGGACCGAGGATCGTGTGTGGTACGACAATCAAGTTCTCGCGAAGTGATTTAGAACGTCATTTACACCACAAAGTTCTTATATTACATAGTGTTGTAACATTTCATTAATAGGAGGTTAATTTTAATTAATTAAAAATTTTTCTTTCATTTAAGTTAATATTTTTATCATAAAATTAGTATCGAAATTTTTATAATGTGTTATCTTTATTTCTTATCACTGTTCTGACTTTATAATATACAAAACTTTCTTTTGAGGTTAAGTTATAGTGTAATTATTTTACATAAGTATCAACGTATAAATTATAAGTAATTGGAATTTATTCCTAGATGACTCAATGAAAAGATATTATTTTAGACTCGTTTTTTTTATCCTTATATTACATATCATTTTGAATTCATCATATTGGAAAGGTTAAGGAGATGTATATTAGTAATAAAGTGGACACGGATCTCGATATTCTTTCCTTCCTTCTCTTCCTCTCTTTTCACTCCCCACTTATTACAAAAAAAAATTAAAAAGAGGTGACCTTTTGTATTCAATTTAAGGTTTTTATATAGTAAACCTAGTATAATCAACTAAGAATTTGTTAACGGAGAGTTGAGGTTTGGGTAAGAAGGAAAGCCATAAAACATTTCGACCCTAACTCTAAGACTTTTAACGTGAAGACAGTCGATTAGGGACAATTTTAGACGGTTTCCATTGTAGTCTTCATTTACTCTTCCGACTTCCTCCAGACTATACATTACGCCTCTTTTCGTCTTCAACGACCTTATCCTTTCTGCGTTGTCTCTTTAAGTCACTTGTGTTTTGTACCAAGAAATTACTAAAATTGTCTTAAAGGTGTGGAGACTACATTGACTAACTCTGATTCTCTTACGTTTTAGAATAGATTGTATGAAATATGATTGTATTATAACATGTAGTTAATATAAAGTTAATTTCTTACTTTCTCTGTCACTCTCCGAAGGGACACCGAGTCGACCATTTCTTAGGCGGACGTCACACTCTCTGGACCTAAGCTAGGGACGACCTCTTTCCTCTTTCCTCTTTCCGATGAGTGAGGTCATAAGATCGGACCTCTTAAGGTATCTGATATATCAGGTACCCCAGTGTTTCTCGGCCTGTGCTGACTCACTGAAAGTGAAGTGAACTTACTTTACAAGATAACCATAGAGATTAAAAGAACTTCTCGAGAGATCAGAAAGGGTAAGAAAACAAACGGACATAAAGAAAGGTAACTAGTGAATCTTTCCGAAAGAATAGAGAGGAACGATAAGAACTCTTGAGACGTAAGTATAGGTATATCGGTTTCGATACCGAAAAGGTCATCGGTACATACCTACACTCTCGACCTGGTTAACTTCTTCCAAAATGCGGTTTCTTAACTTCGAAAACTTGACACCACAACCTCTATTATTTAAGAATCAGTGAGTCAACACAGACTAAGAAACACTAAGATGTCTGACATCGGCCGGTCTCCGCACCCCAGGAGATTCGTTCTTGTGATCTCACCTATCTGTAAGGGAAGAGGTCGCCTAGAAGACCTAGGTCCCTAGTTTGGATCCAGGACGTAACGTCGTCTGATTAGGAAGTGGTAGAGTCAGTAGTCAACAAGACAAAAACAAATCAGTCAGCACAGACTGAGAAACACTGAGGTACCTGAGGTCGTACGGTCCGAAGGGACAGGTAGTGGTTAGAGGGCCTCGAACGAGTTTGAGTACAACCAACTTAGTCACTACGGTAGGTTGGTAGAGTAGTAGACAGTAGTGGAAGAGACGGGAGTGAGAAAGGGTCGCAGTCTCAGAAAAGATTATTCGGTCGAGAAGCGTAGTCCACCGGTTTCATGACCTCAGTCGAAGTCGGTAGTCAGGAAGGTTACTTATAAGTCCTAATTAAAGGAAACTCTACCTGACCAAACTAGAGAGACGTCAGGTTCCCCGAGAGTTCTCAGAAGAGGTTGTGGGGTCTCCGTGGTCCCTTCGGGGTTTGTTTATTATTTCTATTGCTTAGTCGTATGAGATTTCGTCACAGGTCTGTGATCAATAGAAAGAGGCCAACAACGATATGATGAAAGACGGGAGCCAGGATAACATGGTCGCATGAAAGAGTTGTGGGGGCTACCGAGACATGGGCCAATCGACAAGTCGGACAGTCCATCAGATGGCTACCGTCAGTCTAGATGGTGCCAGAGGACTTCGACGCATAGGAAATGGACTCCATGACGAGATGTCCTGAGTGACCCTACTCTCGCGGTGGAGCACAACGTAGCGACTGACAAGTGTTAGGGGTCGTACCAAAGAAAAGTGATCTTGAGAAACGTCTACTCCCGGGACTTCGAAGGAGGGCTCTCATTAAACCGGTGCTTTCAACGATATTTGTAAAAGGGGGGTTTTGTCTTTTTCTCGGGTTCTGGAAAAGTTATGTCATTACCACGATTACGGACTTGAATCATCTAACCAGGGATGTACGACCAGGGGTATAGGAATTGTATACAGGAAACTTATAAACGATATAAACAAAAAGTATCTAAAAAATTTTAATACAAAATTTAATGTTGACTTTAATACTAAACTCTCGACTTTATCCAAACCATCTTTGGATGGGACGAGAGGGAGTATCTCCGGGTATGAGTTATTATTCAAGACTCTTCTCAAAGGTTCTCCAACAAACTTTCATGTAAGGAACCACAGACGTCTTCTCCGATGTTCGGAAACGTCCGTCTGGTTGATAAATTTGATAAAATTTTCTTAATAATCTCTTTTTTTAAAAGAACTTAAGGACCTCTTACTGGTGCTCATCTGAGTAACGGCGAAGGAGGGGTGTCAAAAGGTGTCCGTCAAAAAGAAATGAAAAGACGAGAAGACCTCTTTTTACTTAAAGGTAAAAAAGGAATATAAACAAATTTTGACTCAAGGGTTGTGGGTCCTCGAACAACTACGAAAGAATCAATTTCATATTTGGTTATATGAGAGTGACACGGGTATTGATGATGTGAAATAACGGAAATTTATATTTTACGTTTCTGAAAGGGTCACCGAGTCGTTATTTCTTAGACGGACATTACGTCCTCTGTCTCTAAACCCAAACTAGGGACCTGGTCCTTCTAGGGGTCCTCCTATTTTACCGTCGGGTGAGGTCATAAGAACGGTCCTTTAAGGGTACTTCTCTCCTCGGACCGTCGGATGGTAGGTACGCCTGTGTTTTCACTCTGTGTTGACTCGCTGACGTGTATATTTTACGTTATTAATATTCCTATATGATCACGGGTGTGGAGAATTCATTTTGGGTTCTATTTGTTTAATACATATTTACAGTTTTATTTATATTTAAACCTTCATTCCACTAGTAAGGTTTGAATGGTATTTTAAATCGTAGTTCTGTTACATCATAACCGTATTCCCATTTGATATGTAATTACATTTTCTTAGTTCTCAGGTCTTTACTTGGGCATATAGGTATTAGTTGTCTAAAATTCATTCCACGGTTCTGGTGAATATCCCTTTCTTATTAGAATAATTGTTTATCATGACACTGATTACTATTGGTGTATGTTTGTTACTCCAACCTGGGAATGGTGTGTGGTTTATATTTTTAATTGGGTTCTATATTGTTTCTGGATTTATACTCTCATTTTTGATAAGTTGAAAATCTTCTTTTGTGTGTATTAGAAGTACTGGAACCTAATCCGTCACTAAAGAAGTTATACTGTGATTTCGTGATCGTTATTTTCTTTTTTATGTCATCTGAAATAGTTTAATTTTGGAAAACAAGAGGCTATTTGTGGGAGTTCTTTCATTTTTCAGTTGGATATCTTACTCTATTTTAAAAACATTTAGGATATAGACTGACCATGATCCTGTATTTTCCTTGATGTTTTTGAATTATCATTTTTTCTATTTGTTGGGTTAAGATTTTATTCGTTTCCTAGACTTCTCTATCAAGAAGTTTGTTTATATGTTTACCACTTATTCGTGTACTTTTCGACGAGTTTTATTAATCGGTAGTTCTTTTTCGTATATTCTTTTGTTATTACTCTATAGTAAAGTGTGGTTGATCCTACTAATATTATTTTCTCTTTCTGTTATTATCCACAATCGTTCATACACCTCTTTAATCTTGGGAATATGTAACGACCATCCCGACATTTTACCGTAACAGTGATTGTCAGACCTTCAAGGAATTTACCAATTTGTATCTCAAGGATATACTAGGTCAGTAAGATAAGGATTTATATATGGATGTCCTTTAAGTATGTGTTTTTACATGTGTATTTATAAGTGTCGGTGTTATATGTATTATCGCTTTTCCACCTTTGGATTTACGGGTAGTTAACTACTGACATATTTATTTTACACCATATCGGTACTTATTTATCCGGAAGTGTAACGTCAAAACCTGATAATAAGTCATTATTTTTCTTTACTTCATTACTATGTACGATACTGTAACCACTCGGAACTTTTGTGCGATTCACCTTTTTCAGTGTTTCATGGTATATAACATACTAAGGTGAATATGCTTAATGTTCTTACCCGTTTGACTATCTCTTTCATATAGCGATCCCGACCCTTTCTACTCTAATTCCCCACTGTAGACGTCCTACACACACCCCCCCAAACAGTCCATTCCTTTATAAGATTTATTAACTAACGTCACTACTTACGTATTAATACTTATGTGAATCGGGAATTTAACATGTGAAAAAATACACGACGTGTCCGGACCCGTCACTTTCACAGTTCAACATTGGTGACCTGTCAGTCCCTTAAGGACTTAACATGTGAAATCCCTCCACTTAACATATTGTACACTTAATATAGAGTTATTCTACTATTTTTTACGATCGACATGTACTACCAGTAATTCCTTATAAAACGGACTCGTCTTTGTCTCTTAGTACACGACTAAGACTCTCTTCAGTATTCAGTCTACACTTACGCTTTTTGACGTTCGGAGATTGGGAGTACACCCGAAGGGTCCACTGAGTCACTATTTCTTAGACGGACGGTTACGTCCTCTACACACAAGTTAGGGACCCAACCCTTCTAGGGGACCCCCTCCTATCGTTGGGTAAGATCATACGAACGGACCTTTTAAGGTACCTACCTCCTCGGACCACCCGATGTCAGGTTTCCCAACGTTTCTTAGTCTGTACTGACTCGTACGTGTTTCGGAGTGCATCAACGGGAAGTCTTTACATAATTTCTATAATGACCAAATTTTTTTGTTCTTCCAATTACTTGTTCGTTTCTTTTTCACGAATTTCATCACTTTGACGACATTTCGAATGGAACTACAATAACTTCTATGTTTCAGTATAACGATTCAGTAATCGTATCTATAAGTCTCGAATAAAAGTCCAAAAGAAACGATAACTTCGTTTCTCTTTTTAATCAGTTATAAGAACACGTTGTTTATTGTATAACCAATCGAACCTCTAATGAGTTGAAGAAATTATTTAGAATTTTACTGTTGTTTACCATAATAGTCATGAAGTCCTCTTCAGGACAAGAACCTGATTATAAACATTTTAGTACCTGACGATTCCTTATGTCGGAAAATCTCATCCGTACAAAGGGGTCACTGAGTCGACCATTTCTTGGACGGACGGTTACGTCTTCTGTGTTCTCTGAACGCAAACTTGGGGTCCAACCCTTCTAGGGGACCTCTTTCTTTACCGTTGGGTGAAGTCAGACCTTTTAAGGTACCTCTCTCCTCGGTCCGTCTGGTAGGTACCCCAGTGTCTCTCAGTTTGTATGACTCGTGTGTGTGTGTACATTATGGAATTATTACTTCTTCACGAAAATTTTTGAAGTAAAAATGGACCTTCTCGGTAAGTTAAGTTTCGTCTTTAAAGTTAGTTTATAAGGTTCATCTTTATATCCCGTTAAAGAAATTACAGTCAAGATATGAATACAATAAAAATCTAACGAAATATATATCATATATTATTTTGTACATATAGGTATATATTGTACTTTCCTTATTTAATGCTTTCTTTCTTCCCAAATACTTCCCTTCCCTTCTCACTTTAACCCCTTCTACTCCTCTAACTTCTCACTACTAGTCCCTACTGATATATACATATAATTCTATACATATATGTGTATACCCGAAGGGTCCACCACCACCATTTATTAGGTGGACGGTTACATCCGCTACGTTCTCTTCGTTCAAGTTAGGGACCCAGTTCTTCTAGGAGACCTCCTTCTTTACCGTTGGGTGAGGACATATGAATGGACCTCTTAATGCACTTGTCTCCTCGGACCCCCCGATACCAGGTCCTCCAGTGTTTCAGTCTGTACTGACTTCGTTAAATCGTGTCGTGTCGTGTCGTATAATGAAAATACTAAAAATTTAATTTAAAATTAGCCTCCCGTAACGAAAGTTCAAAATTAAAACTTGATTATAGGTTAGTAACTACTTACATGATTAGTAGAAAACGATCTACTATGACGTAATTGTCTTTAGAATCAGAGAGCTCCCGAATATCGTTGTTTCTACAATAACATAAACAGTCGACCCTCAATCGACAAATGAGATGTAAGAGAAGGGAAGAGGTAGGCGCATTTCTTCGTTGGAGATACACCTTGAAGCAGTATCAATACCATCCACCTTTTCTCTCTCTCATCTTGGATCCTACTGAGTCTCGAAGACTAGTCTTTACCATGTGTGTCTAAGACGAATAAAGGGCAACCGGTTAAACACAACGGACCACTAGGGACTATGGTGACTCGCCCCTTCACATTAGAAGGGTGTCCCTTCCCGTTAGGACCCATGTACTGATTCGGACTGTAATGTCATAACCTCTAATAGTTTCAAAGTGACCTTTTTCGTTGTCTATGCAATTCTTGTTATTAGATGGTAGTGGTGCTTGGTATGTTAGACTTCTTTTAGAATCGCTAGTAGATAAAGTAGAGTAAGTCAGAGTAGACGCCTATTTTTAAGTCTCCGATCTTTCCTTTTTAATAAAGGAATCTCGATATTTTGATTAAATCTCAGTTTAGAGACTATTTGTCAGAGTGAGGGGTATCGTCTTAAGTGGAAACATAAGTGTACTTATTAGATATTTACTTTTTATTTATCAACCCATTCAGTTGAATCGATATTTAAATGTGTCTTCTTTTTATACGGGTCTCATTGATAAAAGTTGGTCGAGACCCTCAACCACTACCTACCCCTTGGGACCACACGACGTCAGGTACCCCCAGTGTTTCTCCTCCTGTGATGATTCACTGACTTGATTTGACTTAGTTTCCAACATATTAAATATAAGTTGTCCCGGGGATGTATCTTCTTCTCTTTAATAAAGATAAAGAACCTTTGTCATGTTTATTCGAGAACTAAACAACTAGATTCCTGTCTAAATTATTTCAATACCTCTTTCATGACTACTACGGTTAATTTGAAATTTCACATAGTACGGTATGATGTAACATTCATCGTACTTTTATAATCTCTTTAAGAAAGTCATAAAATCTTAAAATAGACTGAGTCATTTTTTTTTTTTTTTCAGCGTGTATTTGTATTGATATTATGTTTCGTTGTTCATCGGTTTTTCTCATCCTTTCCATCATTACTTCGTTACTACAAGGTCACGTGAAAATAGTCTTTGATGTTTAGATTTTGATCCTTACTACAAATGTGCAAAGGTCTTTACTCTTTTCAAAATAATGTTTGTATTAATCTTAATCACGAATAGTCTCACAAAACAGTATCATTCACTAGTCGTGTGTATAACTTAACGTGATTTCCACTTACACGGTCTTTCTTTTTAGACATCTCCCTCTTTTTAACCGTTCCTGACTCAAATTCTTCTTCGAGTGAATACTATTCCGTCTTTCCATCGTTCCCTGTCTCATCAGTGATTCAGCATAGGCTGAGAAACGTTGGGGTACCTGACGTCGTGTGGTCCGAAGGGACAGAAAGCGATAGAGGGTTTCAAACGAGTCTACGTACAGGTAATTCAGTCACTACGAATAGATTGGTGGAGTAGGAGACAGTTGGGGAAGAGGAGGACGGGAGTTAGAAAGGGTCGTAGTCCCAGAAAAGGGTACTCAGTCGAGAAGTGTAGTTCACCGGTTTCATAACCTCGAAGTCGAAGTCGTAGTCAGGAAGGTTGCTTATAAGTCCCAACTAAAGGAAATCCTTCCGTTCTTTGTATCTCCCTTCAACTATAAGATTGTCAGTGTGGACACCACTCTGTCTACCACCTTGGTTGAGTAAGCCCCCACCCCCCCGTGTTCATTAACCGTAGAAGTATTCAAGATTTCTGACCGAAGGTGGAACTTGTCATAGGAGTTTCCTTGTCCTAACTCCCCTCTATCTATGTCTACGGTTAAATGGACAGAAAGTAAAACTCAATGGATTTTCTTTTTAAAGTCCGAAGAAACGTCCCGAAAGTTAAAAATACGAAATACTCTAAAGTTCGTAGGGTAACTGAGAGAGTAATATATATCAGAGTAGAGAACGTCTATGAAAATTTTGGGTGTTTACCTCTTGTCCTCAATTTACGTCCACCTCTGACTTTAAGTTTAATCGAAGTCTAATTTACAATAGTCTGTTGTTTATTCGTAGTCACTATCTAAGAGACTAAAAGGGACCAAAACTACTTATTTCTCTTCCGTTTTGTCTATTTACTATTATCGGTTCAGACTTCTTCCCTTTTTTTGACGTTTTTCTTTTGTAAATCCTTGTTCTGTTTTGAGACTTGAAAGTGTAGAAACTGGAGTCTTTGTTTTTAACACCTGATCCTATAAAGTACTGTATTAGCGTCAACATCAAATCCAAAGTATTTCCATAAAAACGAAAATTTAATACAGATTCACTCTTTGGAGGGACCCTTACAGATTGACTCCACAGTTTTACTCACACAACGAAAGTAAAGGAACTAAACGTATAGTCTTCCTACATAGGTAATAAAATAAATTATTACACCATGTTTCTTTAGTCTACGGTATTAGAGATATCTCAGATGACGTAAATTTTCCAATTGAACTTATTCGTCTTAAAAAGTTGAACTGTTTTTCTTGTTATTTTTACCGGAACTGTCAAATTTTGTGTTTTTACATTTCATGATATCTATCTTACACATCCCATGGATCTCACGTAGATCTCCGTGTAAATTTCAGAATTGACGTCAATACCCCCTACCCCGTCCCCTTTCCCCCCTAATTTATACAATTCTTTTATAAATCTTCACCTCCTCTTTTTTGGATTGTTTGATCGAGGTCTTTCCTTTATTATTTTGATGTGAGTCTTTGACTTCTTTACCGTTTCTTTTTTTTTTTTCTTATCTTTTAGACTTTCCATCCATAGACTTTTTCGACTTAACTTGATCTGTTCAAAGATCGTTAGTTCCCCTTTTCTGTGTTTTGTTTCGCATAGTCCTTACTTAGTTCTCCTTTAAGAATTTTAATATTTTATTATTACATTCAAAACAGTCATGGAAAAACAAAAAATATAAAATATAAAGTTATCTATCATGTAAGTACACCGAAATTTGAGTTTTACGAGATGTAGATATACTATTTTTAAGGGGATGGTGGTATAAGAGGTTGATGGGTGATAGAGAGGGTTTTCGTGGCAGTCAGTCAAGTCAAGTCAGCGAGTCAGTACAGGTTGAGGAACGCTTGGGTGCTTAGCGTCGTGCGGTCCGGAGGGACAGGTAGTGGTTGAGGGCCTCAAGTGGGTCTGAGTGCAGGTAGCTCGGCCACTACGGTAGGTCGGTAGGGTAGGAGACATCAGGGAAGAGGAGGACGGGGATTAGGGAGGGTCGTAGTCTCAGAAAAGGTTACTCAGTTGAGAAGAGTACTCCACCGGTTTCATGACCTCAAAGTCGAAATCGTAGTCAGGAAGGTTACTTGTGGGTCCCGAATGGAGGAAGTCTTACCTGACCAACTTAGAGGAACGTCAGGTTCCCTGAGAGTTCTCAGAAGAGGTTGTGGTGTCAAGTTTTCGTAGTTAAGAAGTCACGAGTCGGAAGAAGTGTCAGGTTGAGAGTGTAGGTATGTACTGGTGACCTTTTTGGTATCGGAACTGATCTGCCTGAAAATAACCGTTTCATTACAGAGACGAAAACTTATACGATAGATCCAACCAGTATTGAAAGGAAGGTTCCTCATTCGCAGAAAATTAAAGTACCGACGTTAGTGGTAGACGTCACTGAAACCTCGGTGTTTTTTAGTTCAGATTGTGATAAAGGTGACAAAGGCGTAGATAAAGGGTACTTCACTACCCTGGCCTACGGTACTAGAAGTAAAAGACTTACAACTCCAAATTCGGTTGAAAA
>SJYO01041852.1:74247210-74506989 GCA_006410555.1 Capra ibex | reverse complement strand
TATTACACCATGTTTCTTTAGTCTACGGTATTAGAGATATCTCAGATGACGTAAATTTTCCAATTGAACTTATTCGTCTTAAAAAGTTGAACTGTTTTACTTGTTATTTTTACCGGAACTGTCAAATTTTGTGTTTTTACATTTCATGATATCTATCTTACACATCCCATGGATCTCACGTAGATCTCCGTGTAAATTTCAGAATTGACGTAAATACCCCCTACCCCGTCCCCTTTCCCCCCTAATTTATACAATTTTTTATAAATCTTCGCCTCCTCTTTTTTGGATTGTTTGATCGAGGTCTTTCCTTTATTATTTTGATGTGAGTCTTTGACTTCTTTACCGTTTCTTTTTTTTTTTTTCTTATCTTTTAGACTTTCCATCCATAGACTTTTTCGACTTAATTTGATCTGTTCAAAGATCGTTAGTTCCCCTTTTCTGTGTTTTGTTTCGCATAGTCCTTACTTAGTTCTCCTTTAGGAATTTTAATATTTTATTATTACATTCAAAACAGTCATGGAAAAACAAAAAATATAAAATATAAAGTTTTTTATATTTTTTCGGTAAGTACACCGAAATTTGAGTTTTACGAGATGTAGATATACTATTTTTAAGGGGATGGTGGTATAAGAGGTTGATGGGTGATAGAGAGGGTTTTCGTGGCAGTCAGTCAAGTCAAGTCAGCGAGTCAGTACAGGTTGAGGAACGCTTGGGTGCTTAGCGTCGTGCGGTCCGGAGGGACAGGTAGTGGTTGAGGGCCTCAAGTGGGTCTGAGTGCAGGTAGCTCGGCCACTACGGTAGGTCGGTAGGGTAGGAGACATCAGGGATGAGGAGGACGGGGATTAGGGAGGGTCGTAGTCTCAGAAAAGGTTACTCAGTTGAGAAGCGTACTCCACCGGTCTCATGACCTCAAAGTCGAAATCGTAGTCAGGAAGGTTACTTGTGGGTCCCGAATGGAGGAAGTCTTACCTGACCAACTTAGAGGAACGTCAGGTTCCCTGAGAGTTCTCAGAAGAGGTTGTGGTGTCAAGATTTCGTAGTTAAGAAGTCACGAATCGGAAGAAGTGTCAGGTTGAGAGTGTAGGTATGTACTGGTGACCTTTTTGGTATCGGAACTGATCTGCCTGAAAATAGCCGTTTCATTATAGAGACGAAAACTTATACGATAGATCCAACCAGTATTGAAAGGAAGGTTCCTCATTCGCAGAAAATTAAAGTACCGACGTTAGTGGTAGACGTCACTGAAACCTCGGGGGTTTTTATTTCAGATTGTGATAAAGGTGACAAAGGGGTAGATAAAGGGTACTTCACTATCCTGGTCTACGGTACTAGAAGTAAAAGACTTACAACTCCAAATTCGGTTGAAAACGTAAGAGGAGAAAGTGAAAGTAGTTCTCCGAAAAATCAAGGAGAAGTGAAAGACGGTATTCCCACCACAGCAGACGTATAGACTCTGATAACTATAAAGAGGGCCGTCAGAACTAAGGTCGAACAGGAAGAAGGTCGGGTCGCAAAGAGTACTACATGAGAAGTATATTCAATTTATTCGTCCCACTGTTATATGTCGGGACTGTCTGAGGAAAAGGATAAACCTTGGTCAGACAACAAGGTACAGGTCAAGATTGACAACGAAGGACGGGATTCCAAATAGTTAATGAATATTTTCGACGGTCTATGAAATAAGTAAATATTTAATTGTGTTTATACTGAAGAGAATGGGGAAAAGAACGAACGAGAAACCTTCTTTTAGATACTGTTTGGATCTGTTATATAATTTTTCGTCACTGTAATGAAATGACTGTTTCCAGGTATATCAGTTTCGATACTAAAAAGGTCATCAGTACATACCTACACTCTCAACCTGGTATCTCTTTCGACTCGTGACTTCTTAACTACGAAAACTTGACACCACAACCTTTGCTGAGAACTCTCCGGGAACCTGTCGCTCCTCTAGTTTGGTCAGTTAGGATTTCCTTTAGTCAGGACTTATAAGTAACCTTCCTGATCATGACTTCGACTTTGAGGTTATGAAACCGGTGGACTATTGCTTCTTGACTGAGTAACCTTTTCTGGAACTACAACCCTTTCTAACTTCCGTCCTCCTCTTCCCCTACTGTCTCCTCCTCTACAAACCTACCGTAGTGACTGAGATACCTACAATCAAACTCGTTCGAGACCCTCAACCACTACCTGTCTCTTCGGACCACACGACGTTGGGTACCCCAGTGTCTCTGTCTGTGCTGACTCGTTGACTTGACTTGACTGGTGAAAAGAGTACGCATTTTATTTAAATCAGCCATCCAAATTTTCTAAGAAGTATTGTTTTTACATGCCCATATAAAGGGTTTTGGAAGTTCTTCATATAGTACAGACGGAATATTTTCAATAAATTCTGTTGATTCTTACCCCTTCTAAAATGGTCTGTAGTTACACCTAACCGAGTAAGTCATGATAAGGTGGAGGAATCTCGTCGCCTTCAGTATATTGCATATCGTAAAGGGTCTTAACGAGAACTAGTCTAAGGTCTACACTAAACCCGAGACTATACGTTGAAATGAGGACACTTTGACATTAAACTCTCACTTAGTTTACTCTTTCCACCGTCCAACATTCCGTAGGTAATACGACACCACCTAACACTGTTTGAGTGACACCAAGGACTCGGTCATTGTTCGTCGCTACAGGACTGACGTCTCCTATAGGACCGACGTCTGCTGAAGGTCTAATCATCTCCACCACATTAAAACCTTGACCGTTTCGAAGACGTATGACTGACCGTCCATTGAAAGACTAAGTCACCGAAAGATTAGAATCGTCTCTACCATCGTAGAATTAGACAGTTTTTCAAAATAATGATTAAATGAGAGGATGTAGGAAGAAAAAAATTAACTTCATATCGACTAAATGTTACAATGTAACCAAAGTCCACATGTTGTATCACTAAATTACAAAAAATATCTAATATGAAGTTGACTTTAATATTTTGTAACCAATATGAGGAACACGACATATAATAGAACATAGAATGAATTAAATACAGATAATCAAACATGGAAAATTAGGGGAAAGGGATAAAACAGAGAGGGGGTAGGAATATTCATTGGTGAATATTAGTGATCAAACAGGAGACATAGATACTCAGACAAAGAAGAAAAAACATAAATAGACTGACAAGATGAAAAAATCTAAAATGTATATTCACTTCCGTATGTCACAAACAGAAAGAGACATATTGAAGTAATTCGTATTATGAGAGACACAGGTAAGTACAACAACGGTTTCCGTTTTAAAGTAATAAAAAATACCGACTCATATAATGTAACACTATATTTGGTGTCGAAGAAATAGGTAAGTAGACAACAACCTATAACTCTAGTGTAGGAATAAAACTGATAATATTTATTACAACGAGATTTGTAAATATAAAAGATTAATGACAAAAGAAAAAGAACCCTATACATGTATTGTCACCTTGACACCTAGTATACCATCAAGATCAAAGTCTAAAAACTCCTTGGAGATGTGTCAAAAGGTATTACCAAGTATGGTTGAATGTAAGGGTGATTGTCCCGTGATCACAAGGGAAAAGAGTTGTAGGACTGGTTGTTAATAATAAGTAATAGAAAAACTACTATGGTAAGACTGCCTACACTTCATTATCGAGTAACACCAAAACCAAACGTAAAGAGACTACTAACCACTATAACTCGTAGAAGAATACATGGAAAACCGGTGGACATACATAGAAACCCTTTTACAGATTAGTCCAGAAAGGTAGTAAAATTTTAACTTAGTAAACGAATAAACTATAACTCGACATACTCGCGAAATATATAAAACATATAATTGGGGAATGGGGAATAGTCTATGTAGTAAACGTTAATAGAAGAGGGTAAACCATTTAACAGAAAAGTAAAACTACTATCATAGGAAGTGACACGTTTTCGGAAATTCAAATTAATCCAGGGTAAAGAAATAAAAACGAAAATAAAGGAAACGGACGTCTCTTTCTAGTTTTTTTATAACGATTCTAAATACAGTTTCGTATATGACGGATACGAAAGAAGATCTTCAAAACACCGAAGGTCAAAATTTAAATCTAGAAATTAGGTGAAATAAAAAATATACCACACTCTTTTATGAGATTAAAGTGAGAAAATGTACATCGACAGGTCAAAGTGGTCATAGTGAATGACTTCTGTGACAAAAAAGAGGTAAAATATAAAAACAGAGGAAACAGTATCTAATTAACCGGTATACACACACCCAAATAAATACCCGAGAGATAAGACAACTAGATACACAGACAAAAACACGGTCATCGTACAATAAAACTAATGACATCGAAACATCATATCAGACTTCAGTCCCTCGTACTATGGAGGTCGAGATAAAAAGAAAGAGTTCTAACGAAACCAATAAACTCCAGAAGACACCAAGATATTTTTAAATTCTAATAAACAGAATCAAGACACTTTTCACAGAACCCATAGAACTACCTTCAGACATCTATCGAAACCCACCATACCTGTGAAATTGTTATAATTAAGAAGGTTAGGTACTTGTACTTTATAAAAAGTTCAAGAAACGAAGTAGAAGTTAAAGGAAGTAGTTACAAAATATCAAAAATCTTAAATTGGAAATGGGGGAACTAATTTAAATAAGGATAAAATAAGAAAAACTACGTTAACATTTACCCTAAAAAAAAATTTTTTGAAATAAAACATAACCGTATATCGGTTAATTGTTACAACACTATTAAAGTCCACCTCTTGTTTCCCCGACTCGGTATGTATGTGTACATAGGTAAGAGGGGGTTTGAGAGGAGGGTAAGTCCGACGGTGTATTGTAACGTGTCTCAAAGACCACGATATGTCCTCCAGTAACAACCAATAGGTAAATTTTATATAGTCACACATGTACAGGTACCTTAACAAAAGAACGAAAGAGAAAGACTGTTCAGTAAGTAATCACACGTCTTTTTGTTGTCTAAAGACATACGATTAGACCATAAGACGTTCAAATGACTTAAGTTAATAATCAAAATTATGAAAAACCACCTCTGAAATTCCATTATTAAAAAAAATCTAAACTGTAGTTTTCCTTTCTATTACTATCGTTTTTATTATTCTATGCGATTTGATTTTTTGAAGACGTGTCGTTTTCTTCGTTTGTTATATATTTCTGTTGGATACCTCACTCTCTTTTTATTAACGTTTAGTATATAGACTATTTCGTAATTACAGGTTTTATATATCTCTCGGTATGTTGAATTGTCGAATTTTGATTTGTTAGGTTAAATTTTTGTTCGTCTCCTTGGCTCATCTGTAATAAGGTCTCTTCTGTATGTTTACCGGTTGTCCATGTCCTTTTCCACGAGTTATAGTGATTAGTAGTCTTTGTATATTTAGTTTCAGTGTTACTTTATGGTAGAGTGTCGACAATTGTACCGATAGTAGTTTTTTAGTTCTCTATTTTTCGTAACCACTACCATACCTCTTTTCTCTTGGAACATGTGCCCCCCTTACATTTAACCACGTCGGTGACACCTTTTGTCATATCTTCGAGGAATTTTCTAATTTTTATTGATAGTATATTAGGTCGTTAAGGTGAAACCTCATATGTAGATTTTCTTTACTTTTGTCTTATAACTTCATTACGGACGTGAGTGTGTAAGTGAATTCGTAATAAACATTAATCGGTTTTATATCTTTGTTGGACACAAACAGTTACTTATTTACCTATTTCTTTTACATTCTGTATATCTTATGTACGTTTATACACATACATTGTTACCTGATAACCAGTAGGTACTCTTTCCTTTAGGACGGTGAACACTATTGTATCCTAAATTTCCGGAATACGATTCACCCTATTCAATCTATACCACGACCCTTTTGACCAGTTGGTGAACATTTTCTTACTTTGACCTTGTGAAAGGTATGTGTTTTTATTTGAGTTTTACCTAATTTCTAGATTTGTATTCTGGTCTTTGATATTTTGAGGATCTCCTTTTGTATGCGTTTTGTGAGAGGTTGTATTTAGTGTCGTCCTAGGAGATACTGGGTGGAGGTTCTCATTACCTTTATTTTCGTTTTTATTTGTTTATCCTGGATTAATTTGAATTTTCGAAAACGTGTTACTTCCTTTGATATTCGTTCCACTTTTCTGTCGGAAGACTTACCCTCTTTTATTATCGTTTACTTCGTTGACTGTTTGTTGATTAGAGTTTTTATATGTTCGTTGAGGAAGTCGAGTTAAGGTCTTTTTATTTGTTGGGTTAGTTTTTTACCCGGTTTCTTGATTTATCTGTAAAGAGGTTTCTTCTGTATGTCTACCGATTGTTTGTGTCCTTTTCTACGAATTGTAGTGAGTAGTCTCTTTACGTTTAGTTTTGGTGTTACTNTCGTTGAGGAAGTCGAGTTAAGGTCTTTTTATTTGATGGGTTAGTTTTTTACCCGGTTTCTTGATTTATCTGTAAAGAGGTTTCTTCTGTATGTCTACCGATTGTTTGTGTCCTTTTCTACGAATTGTAGTGAGTAGTCTCTTTACGTTTAGTTTTGGTGTTACTCCATGGTAGAGTACGGCCAGTCTTACCGACGATAGGTTTTCAGATGTTTGTTATTTACGACCTCTCCCACATCTCTTTTCCTTTGGGAGAATGTGATAACCACTCTTAAGTTTGATCATGTCGGTGATACCTCTTGTCACACCTCTAGGGAATTTTTTGACCTTTATCTTGACGGTATACTGGGTCGTTAGGGTGACGACCCGTATGTGTGGCTCCTTTGGTCTTAACTTTCTTTGTACGTATGGGGTTACAAGTAACGTTGTGACAAATATTATAGGTCCTGTACCTTCGTTGGATCTACAGGTAGTCGTCTACTTACCTATTCTTTCGACACCATGTATAATGAGTCGGTAATTTTTCTTATATAAACTTAGTTAAGATTACTCCACCTATTTTGACCCCGGATAATATGTCTCACTTCATTCGGTCTTTCTTTTTGTGGTTATGTCATATGATTACGTATATATACCTTAAATCTTTCTACCATTACTATTGGGATATACACTCTGTCGTTTTTTCTGTGTCTACATACCTTGTCAGAAAACCTGAGACACCCTCTTCCACTCCCACCCTACTAAACTCTCTTATCGTAACTTTGTACATATAATAGTATACACTTTGTCTAGTGGTCAGGTCCAAACTACGTACTCTGTCCCACGAGTCTCGACCACGTGACCCTACTGGGTCTCCCTATCCATCCCCTCCCTCTGCCCTCTCCCCAAGTCCTACCCCTTGTGTACATGTGGGTACCGACTAAGTACAGTTACATACCGTTTTGGTGATGTTATAACATTTCTTTAATCGGAGGTTAATTTTATTTATTTTATTTTTTAATAGTTTTTTCAATCTATACGTTTCTGTCTATTTATTGACGTATTGCAGTGAGCGTACACCTTAGAAATTGTTTTTTTTTTTAGTTTAAGTATCCTTTTTTTTTCATCTTTTTAACTAACGGTCCTCGACACACCCCATCCCGTTTACCTCTCTTCAATCATTTCCCATGTCTCAAAGTCGACCCCTAAGGGTCCACCGTGATCACCATTTCTTGTGTAGACGATTACGTCCTCTGTATTCTCTACACCCAAATTAGGAACCCAGTCCTTCTAGGGGATCTCCTCCAGTATCGTTCATAAGAACGAACCTCTTGGGGTATCTGTCCCCTCGGACCGTCCGATGTCAGGTATCCTGTACTGACTTCACTGTATCGTACGAACGTGTCTCAAAGTCAATACTCATTTCGGACTCATAGATTATATTTTTACCACTAATATATCAACTATTGTGACCTAATATAATAACTTTAAACGGTACTTTAATTTTCTGCGAATGAGGAACCTTCTTTTCAATACTGGTTGGATCTATCGTATAAGTTTTCGTCCCTGTAATGAAACGGTTGTTTCCACGTAGATCAGTTCTGATACCAAAAAGGTCACCAGTACATACCTACACTCTCAACCTGACACTTCTTCCGACTCGTGACTTCTTAACTACGAAACAACCTCTTCCGAGGACTCTCAGGGAACCTGACGTTCCTCTAGGTTGCTCAGGTGAGATTTCCTTTAGTCAGGAACCACAAGTAACCTTCCTGACTACGATTCCGACTTTGAGGTCATGAAACCAGTGGAGTACACTTCTCAACTGAGTAACCTTTTCTGAGACTACGACCCTCCCTAACCTCCGTCCTCCTCTTCCCCTGTTGGCTCCTACTCTACCGACCTACTGTAGTGACTGAGTTACCTACACTCAGACTCGCTTGAGACCCTCAACCACTACCTGTCCCTCCGGACCGTACGACGTTAAGTACCCCAGCGTTTCTCAGTCTGTACTGACTCGCTGACTTGACTTGACTTGACTTCCCTTATCTCAACTTTATAAGAGTTTTTTTAATTTTTATTAATACACACCACTTCCGATTCAATTAATTTTCCCTTCTTAGGAAAGTGTTACATAAACATATATTTTAGTAGTATCGTATGTTAAATCTATAGAATGTTAAAATAAATAGTTAATATGAAGCTATTTCGACTAAAAAAAGTTACTATCACTTCAACTAAATGAAAAGATGGAATTCGGTCTTTTCGAAAACTTTTACAACGGTAGATCACCAAAGTTTGAATTTTCTTTATTAACCATTGATCATTTAGAAAGTTGGTACAAAGGAGTCTTTTTAAAGGAATCGTCAAAGGTTTATTTGTTTACAATGTGAACACGGAGATGGAAGTCTCCTTCATGAGACCTGAATTCGATAACCTGAAATTTTACACCGAAGTAGTAGATGCTTGACTTACTATTTACGGTACCCGTTCTACGAATGACAGAGACCTTTTACGTATATTATCATGATGGATGGAGGTCTCAACAATTCTTTTTAATTATTCTTTTAGATGTAATTGAACAAATCGTGACGTAAATCGAGTGTCATATATGGGTTGTTCATCATTACTCATACAATGTACTACCCCTTTCTCAACGTTTGATAACCCGACAGTCACTTTTACTTCAAACTCACTATATCGTAAATTTTGATACCATGAAATATGACAGTTAAGACCAATCTCACAATATGAGGAAAGAATTTTATTTTGTAACCATATACCAACGATAGAGGTATCGTCGATAATCACTGACCATAAGAGATTAACATTTTCCAGTGACTTAGTTTGATATTAGCACTAAATTACATTTTTATAAACATTTTATTTTAAGTAGGGACGAAACCGGACAACCGATAAAATAAAATTTTTACATTTAGAAAGATACTCTCGTGTTTACCTTCACCTCCTTTCCGTCGAAGTAATCAACCAAATTTTTTTGGCTCCGAGTATATTCTACGTTAGTAGAGGTTTTGACGGACAGTACTTCCGTTCCGACTACCCTGACTAGGAAAGAAATATTATAGGAACTCGACATTATAACGTTACTGAATGAAATAAGAAGTTTCCGCAAAGACGTCAAATAAAATTGAACTAAAGTGGATAGGTTACTACGTATTTGTCACACTGAAAATTTTATGTAAACTGGTTTTACAAAGGACTCTAGAGGTCCTTATACTACTGTTTTACAATCTAGTGTAGTGATAACTCTTAAATTTCCATACGGTGGTCGTTATAAGTATCATAATCACCTGATCTCAGTTGGACTCTCCTTTTTTAGTACGGTGCTCTGAGACAGTAGTTGTGAAGAAATAAAAGTAGTCTTTGAAGTACTTATTTCGTACGAAAGAGATTCAACGTCTTTTAAGACCTACTTATCTATACTGTCCGTCGGAGATTCTACTGGGATTAATAAGGACGGAGGACCATAAGTGTGGAAACACACTAGGGGAGGGGAACACACACTTGACCAAGATTGCTGAGTGAAGATTACTTACATTATATCGTCTTCACTGTTCTCTGCGGAGACTTTAGTCCAATATTTCTCTGAGACCGGAGGTAAAACGTACGAAAAAAGAAGGAGAGAGAACGATTGAGTGACAGTACGTAGGGTCAACGGGACACCTCTCCGAAGGGACTGATCTTTGGCTCCCTCTGAAGACCGGTTGTCGGGGTTCCTTGATTTAAGGTGGTTGTTGGTGTGTTCACTCGAGTCTTTATGTAGGAGAGAATCGACTCCGAAATGAACTCTGACGTGAGATCTGCAGAAGTAATATTGAACTATTCCCTGAAAGTCCGTCTCCGTTGGTCTACTTGATTCGGGACCTAAGAACTGGGTGTCTTTGAAACTCTATTATAAAAGGGTATAACATATGGTAATTAAACATCCCTATTAAACAATATTTCGTTACTTATTAATTAAGTCGACTAGTCCCCAGTCGTTTGACGTCGGACCCCCGGTTTAGACCAGATTCCAGACGGTAACATACCGGGAACTCGATTCTTGTCAGAAATGTAAATTTTCTCAAACAAACAATTACTTTCTGAATATACATCTTTTCTGGGTTCCGAGTGTTTCTGACTTTATAAAGTGATCGAAAAAGTCTTTTTCGAACGGTTGTCATTTATTATATTGGTTATCGTCTTAGTTCTAAGTTTTACTAATGGAAGTGAGGGATTTTATTTCTTTACTTCCTTTACTCTATTTTAAATCGTCAGTAATTATTTTTCAAGACGGGACTTAAAGTTTTGAGTTAGAGTCTTTATATCCTAATTTTTTTATCTTTCTTTATATCCTATGACTGGCACACTGATCTTAATCTTATAAAGTCACCTAGGGTCAGAGTGTTTTTCGATTTTATATCTCACCTATGAATTGCAATTATATTGGGTTCTAACGCAATTGTATTTATGTTTAGATGAAGTGTCTCTTTATTGGAGTTCTGGTGGGTTGAGTTGTGTACACCAGATAAAATTGTACCTAGTAAAAATTTAACAAATCTCTGTTACCTTCCTCTTCCGTTACCGTTGGGTGAGGTCATGAAAACGGACCTTTTAGGGTACCTGTCTCCTCGGACCACCCGACGTCAGGTACCCCGACGATTCACAAGCTGTGCTGACTCGTTGGAGTGTAAGTGAAAAGTGAAAGTACGTAACCTCTTCCTTTACCGTTGGGTGAGGTCACAAGAACGGACCTCTTAGGGTCCCTGCTCCCTCGGACCACCCGACGGCAGATACCCCAGCGTGTCTCAGTCTGTGCTGACTTCGCTGTATCGTCGTCGGTCGTCGTCTCTGTTACCTCCTCCGTAAACGTAAACAAAATCACCCTTTCCGAAAATTTAAATGAAAGAATTGATCGACGTTCTATGTAAAAAATTTTTTAGCTGTACTATTCACCTTGATGATCGTAGGTTTAAATGTATAAAATAGATATAAGTAGAAAGAGGTATGAAAAATGAACTTAGAAGGAAACTACAAATAAACATAAAATATTATAAATATAATAATACCCACGGAAAGGGAAGGAGATCAGTTGACCTTTTTGTGTGTGAGTCTATACGTCTACTGTGGTGGGAATACCGTCTTTCATTTCTCCTTGATTTTTCGGAGAACTACTTTCATTTTCACCTCTCACTTTTTCAACCGAATTTCGAGTTGTAAGTCTTCTGCTTCTAGTACCGTAGGCAGGGTAGTGAAGTACCCTTTATCTACCCCTTTGTCACCTTTGTCACAGTTTGAAATAATAAAACCCGAGGTTTTAGTGACGTCTACCACTAACGTCGGTACTTTGATTTTCTGCGAATGAGGAACCTTCCTTTCAATGCTGGTTGGATCTATCGTATAAGTTTTCGTCTCTGTAATGAAACGACTGATTCCAGGCAGATCAGTTCCGATACCAAAAAGGACACCAGTACATACCTTCACTCTCAACCTGACCCTTCTTTCGACTCACGGTTTCTTTTCTACGAAAACTTAACACCACAACCTCTTTTGAGAACTCTCAGGGGACCTGACGTTCCTCTAAGTTGGTCAGGTAAGACTTCCCCTAGTCGGGACCCTAAAGAAACCTTCCTGACTACGATTTCGACTTTGAGGTCATGAAACCGGTGGAGTACGCTTCTCAACTGAGTGACCTTTTCTGAGACTACGACCCTCCCTAACCACCGCCCTCCTATTCCCCTGCTGTCTCCTACTCTACCGACCTACCGTTGTGACTGAGCTACCTACACTCAGACTCACTTGAGGTCCTCAACCACTACCTGTCCCTCCGGACCACACGACGCTAAGTACCCCAGTGTTTCTCAGCCTATGCTGACTCGCTGACTTGACTTGACTTTTCAACTCTCAATACAAAATAATTCACCCTTAAAAATCCTGAAGTTTGGGTTCTCCGTCGTAGAGTCCATTGGATCTCTCTTGTCGTTTCCACCCTTCCTCAGTCCAATATATCTTTGAACGTTACTTCTCATTCATCAGACTTACAGTTTTTATAAAGACACTTAATTTCTTTTGGCCCAATAGAGTTCAATGTCCTAAATCGTGAAAAGACAAACCCTCCCGAAGGATCCATCGAGCCACCATTTCGTAGATGGACAATTCGTCCTCTGAACCCAAGTTAGGGACCTAACTCTTCTAGGGGATCTGTTCCTTTACCGTTGGGTAAGGTCATAAGAACGGACCCTTTAGGGTACCTGTTTTCTCGGACCGACCGATATCAGGTATCCCATTGTTCCCAACCTGTGTTGAATCACTGATTTGATGGTAAAGACATACTCTTCTACGTTCTCAGATCCAAGTGACTCTAGTAAGGAAAGTATCCATAGAGTCGACAGACTCCGATTATAAAACCACTCAAAAAGTCAGTGGGATTCCTCACTGACGTCGGAGTATCGACGGTCTACGTTGATAAGAAGAGGAAGAACTCCCGAGAATCCCGACTCCTTAAGTGTAAACCTCACGGTCTTAGGGACTACTGACACTGTAGAAACAAATGACTATACCGTCTTTTGTGAGGTAAAGAGTGGAAGATATGGTTCTCGTTGTATGGACACAAACGGATACCTCAACCCTCTATTAAAAACATAAATTCTCATAATACAGGATACATAGAAGATATTGGAGAACTTTAACCAGATAGGGAGAAATAGTACGAAAGTATAGGACATATGGAGACACGGGTCCTTACATAGGACCCCGAAACTCCATTCTCAATGACGTCTTACTTTACATTCTAGTAAGTAAAATTTGTGAAATTTAAGTGTAAAAATGCACAGTACTTATTCTTTGTATCTCTGATTGGTTTTTACAAAGTTAAATAAACTTAAGTTACTCAAAACTTCTGATTGATTTCTATACTACGTGGGTCTCTGTATTAATCGAGGTGAGTAACGAAAAAATGTCATTTTAGATGAGAGAGGACCGATAAAAAAAATGACTACATCGAATAAAATTGTAGTATCGGATGTTAAGGAACAAAGGAAAATAAGGACTCTTTAACGAGACTTGTATCATTCTTCAGTGACTGAGTCTGGGTCACCGAAGAAGTCGAAAGTGTGGTCGGTCACCATCTGTTAATACCTTCTGACCCCTATTTTACTTAGAAACTACTACTTAAGACTCTTCGTCTTACACCTCCTTAATTGTCTCAAGGAGAGTTTTTATAAAGATAGACTCTTACTCACTTTTCACCGACGATAAAAGTATAAGATCTTCCTCCACGTCTGAATGTAATTCGACTGAGTTACTACTTTTCTAATTTTCTTTCTTTTGTGTCTCCTCTCTTAACCTCATTATTATGAAGACGGATATGACTTAATGATAAACTTAATTTAATGAATTTATATATTCCAATTTTAAATTTAGAGTTTGGATATAAACCCATTACCAGTGTAACCTGAGATAAAACAAGATGGTCGGGTAATGACCATTGAAAGGTGTTATTTGAATTATAAATTGAAGTCAGTCAAGTCAGCGAGTCAGTAAAGGTTGAGAAACACTGGGGTACCTAACGTCGTACGGTCCGAAGGAACAGGTAGTGGTTGAGGACTTCGAACGAGTTTGAGTACAGGTAACTCAGTCATTACGGTAGGTTGGTAGAGTAGGAGACAAAAGGGGAAGAGGACTGAAGTTAGAAAAGGTCGTAGTCCCACAAAATTGAATTATAAGAGAATTATAAATTCAGTATCTAATACTATCAGATATTTTTAGAAATTGACGATTCCTACATCTACCTTTGATAATATAATTCGTAGAATTATTACTCACAGAGGTATTTTTTACATAATGAATATTTGAAATTAAACTGATACTCTTTGATCCTCTACTTTTTTTAAGAAAATTAAACAAAATTATTGAACCCCTTTTCTTTCCCTTTGGGTTCGTTTGACTGAACGAACGATTTGGTCGTTTGACTGAACGAACGATTTTTCCTTTAATGTTCGTATATATTGGTCGCAAATATAAACATCTAATCAATAGTTCATTAAATGGTCTCTAATAAGTTTCAGAAATTATACTTTCGAAATTATCTTCCACTCAAAATAACGAGTTATACAAGAACGAACAGACTCTTCTTCTTTCAGTGTACAGGTCTTTTATGAGAAAAACTATACTCTATATATATCAATATGCGGATAACATGGAAATAAAACTTAACGTCAAAAAGACAATGGTACATAATCGGAATTGTCTGAGTGTCCAGTTAATCCTTACTTTTACGGAGATTTTAATCACAAAGAATTATATGTAAAATAGTAAATTAATTATAATTTACAATCATAAATATAATGATTATGTTAATAATGTAAAATATGAATATATAGACCTCTTCCTTTACCGTTGGGTGAAGACATAAGAACGAACCTCTTAAGGTACTCGTTTCCCGGACCGTCCGATACCAGGTACCCCAACGTTTCTCAACCTGTACTGACTCGTTGGTATTGAGAGAGTGAGTGAGTATATATTACACCTTGAAGTAAAAAGAGGACTAAAAAGATTTCATTTGTTTGTTTTACCGTCATCTTTTTTATGTATATAATAACCGTACAGGGTGATTATGTCAGACAAAGAAAAAGGAACAAGGGAATAATAACACGGGTATAAGTAGAAATAAAATTTCATAATAAAAACACTATCTGTTTTACAATACGAAATTGAAAAATAAATTTTAATGTCGTTTTGTAAAAGACTAACGAAGTGCCTAAGTATTACTAGTAGAATTACACGATTACGAGTTTCTGAAACATTTTACTTTATCCCACGGGGGACACCTTCCGGTCCACTAATCAGTACAGGTATTACACGGTGAATGGAACCATTTAAGAAGTGAGAGAAGAAAATGTCTGCCCCTGTGAGCTAAACAAAGGACAGGATCTTGACTAACTCATGTCCCAGAGCAAATAAGATTCTTTGGAATTCCTCTAACTACATACTACTTTGACCTTATCGTTCAATAATTAAATATTACTCTTTATTTCGTCATTTCCACGTTCGTTAGGAAGGGCACAAACGAAACTGGACGGATAGTGTAAGATAGAGAAATCCGTTTGACGTACTCTACAGATTACCATTCCCTCCATCGGACGGAGACACGATATGAACCAACGAGTCAACACAGGCTGATCGTAACTACTATTTGTTTTTTTCTTAGGAACCCGAAAGGGACAACCATTCTGAGGTTTGAGGGTTTCGTCTTCCGGGTCCAAGTTAAGGACCACCCCCTTGATCTAAGGTCTACGTACGACGTCGATTCTTCAAGCGTGTAGTGTCACTTCTAGGGAACTCGGTGTTGATTCTGTGTCGTATCGGATTTATCTATTTATTTTCTAATTGTTCTTTTTCCTAGAGATTCATCAAACTTACGGATAAACGTATTGGTGGGATTTATGAAGTATCTTTCTACTATCACAGGATTAGTCACAACTTACCCGTGTATGGTCAAAACAAAAGTTCCGTAGAGGAGAACCAACAACAGTAAAGGCAGTGGTTTTTTGGGTTAGGAGTCGACCACGTAAGAAAGTAATTTACATAGTTACTCAAGTAAACCCAATGTTAATATATAATTATGAAACCTGAACTTTCGGTCAGAGAAATAAAACAGGAGTAGGAAATACGAAACTAAAATGACGGAGGGAGAACGTTTTTTATAAAAAAAGAATTTATAATCAATAAATTTTTGTGGGTAGTAGGGGTATATGGGGTTTATAAGGAATGTTTATCGTAGTATCATAATGTAACTCAAGGAAGTGGTATTAAATAAATTCGTCAAGAGACAGTTACCGGTAAACATAAAAAGGGAAAGGGTCCGATACTTTAGTATTACGGACAGAAAAAGAAACCGTAAAGAGTGTTCCTAGTTAGGGAAACTCTTAGTCTCTAAGTTTCTCTCTTATGTAACGTATGTAAAAATATAAATAACGGATTATTGAAGTGTTTACTAAACGTATTAAATATGACTATGATCTTTTTATGTTATTAAAGTTTTGTTAGAGTGGTAAAATTGAAAAGACTTTAAAAATCACAATTATTCTTATTTTAATATTATACAACGATAAAGTTTAATGTAGAGATAATGATAATCTTGACTATTAAAAAGTATAGAGTAAGAATTAAAAAGAACAATTGACTCAGTTTAATATAAGAAACAAGTTAAGAAAAAAAGTCTTAAACCATAAATCGAAGAGTGAAACATATTTGACAAATTTACTGTTTCTATAACAAAGACAGTTATGTCTCGGATTATAAAAGGGTTAATAACAAAATTAAATTTTACAAGTATATACGAGAAGACACAAAATATTTAGAGAAGTTTAACACAAGTCCGGTAAATTGCATAAAGTTATAAATGAAAATTTTTTTATTATAGAAGGTAAGTAAATAAAGGGATAACAAGGTTTCATCAAGTAAATAGTATACAATTTTATTTACTAATGTATATCGATCAAAAAGAAAAGTTGTAACGAATGTTCTAAATAGTTGGTAGAACTTATTACTTATTTAGGGACGTTGGAGTGTAAAGTGGTTGCGATGAATTCTCAACGGGGACTTTCTTTGTCGAGTTAGTGTTTAGATACGGTTTTTAGTTTTGAAGAAGGAAGCGTTTAAAACTGACTCCAAGTATAAATTTCGAGGACAAGTGAAAGAAGTAAGTGACACAAAATTATAAATACTGAACAGAGAGTGTTAAATTCATTGTGTCCGGAGTCAAAGTCAACAAGACCTCTTAATGACGGATAGAAAAACTTCACGAGAGATGTTCTAGAGGCATCACTAAATAAATCTAACCCAGAAGGACCCGAAGGACTCATGTATAGGATAGTATTATATAAATATTATAGTGTAATATCATTATAATTTAGTGTAGAGGTCAGTGAATTTAAGCAAACGTAAAACTACACATTGAGTCATCGGATTCCCACGAGAACAAGTCAACGAAGTCAGTACAGACTGAGGAACGTTAGGATACTTATACATCGGACGATCCGAGGAGACAAGTACACTAGAAGGATCGTTCTCATGACCTCACCCAACGGTGAAGGAGGAGATCCCCTAGAAGAACTGGGTCCCTAACTTGGACGCAGTGGACACAGAAGACGTAATGTCCGTCTAAGAAATGGGTGACTCGGTGACCCCTTCGGGTCGGATTCCCATAGGACTTTGATTATTAATGTGTACAACTTTATACAATTTCTTTCATAAGAAGTTTCATGTCATTTAAGAGAGACAATGAACGTAGTCAATAGTCTGAGATGTCTCTCTTTTTACCTCCCTTCATCCCTTCTCTCTCATGTCCTATCTTACTCTTATCTTAAATATCATTATGTTGAAAGAAGTCGTATATTTACGTTTGTAAAGAAAATAATAAACATTTACTGACGTCAAAAGTGAAGGTACTACGTTCCGAGAGATGGTTAGAACTATTATTTTTGTTACTCTTCAAGACTAGTGTGATACGTAGAAGGTTGAAAACATAAGGGTTTAAGATTTATATCCTTACATATCTAAATCTATATGTATCGGTTTCCGTTGTTTCTCTCGGAAAGTTGATACGTTTCTGTTCATAAAAGGACAATCAGATCAGGACAGACAAAGGGATTTTGAGAATACACATAGAGATCTAACAGTGTTACATGTAGTCATTGTGTCATGGTTATCCTCCTTTATTTTCTGCTCCTTTTTTTTTTAAATCTTGTCTTCTGGTCTAATTGTCGAAACTTTATTCCGTAAAATCTCACTTTTGTTTATCTTAATATTCTCCCTTTATAGTAATATTAAGGAGTGAGACATTATACTCATTTTTACTCCCACTCCACGTCCCCTACCCTTCCTCTTTCTTTATCTTACCATACTACGAATGGGATAAGGACCCATTCGAGGTACTGGTACAAATTTACTAGGGACCATAAGTAGGTTACATCAGTTTAGTGAAACCTCCTGTTACTAAAAATTCAGAAATGGTGGGAGCCGTTTGTATGAACTCCCATCTTAAAGTGTGAATCTCTAATTGTCGTTTCAAAAGATCAGTTCTGTGAACCGGTTTGTCTACCGAAACAAACGTTGTTTTTCATAATAAACGGAACACTTGTACCTTGGTTGTCTTTCATAATTTTCAATATCTAACAGTGTCAACTAAAAATTATAAAACCCAAATTGTACTTGGGATTTTAGGATTAACTTTTTTATTCTAATTTTTTTTAAAAAATATATATTTTCATATATATGTATATATGAAAAACTGTCTATAGAGTATATATGATTCACTCGAAACCACTTCTATGTATTGAATCCCGGTGTCGTCTTCTCGTCGACTCTCCCCCGTTCCCTAATTTAAAAATTTTTTTCTATGTATTGAATTTAAGAGTTTTTCTCTACTATAAGGGGGTTGGTAGGATATCTTTCATTTGCTAAAAAGTTTTTAGATAAGTACAAAAATTTTGAGGATTATCAGTACGGTTTTTTAATAGATATTTTCTATGAAAGACGAAGAAATCTACAATTTCTTTTGTTTGAGAAGGAAATCTAGAATACGTGATAACTTAAAAAGGTAATTATAAAGTAATATGGGGAAAGATGTACAAGATTAAAGTTCAACTTCCAACTCCGTCTTCCGTATCTCATCTTCAAAGTGTTTTACAACGGTTGGATCAGAGGAAAAATTTTACTAAAGTTGTCATATAGGAATAAGGGTTGGTAGATTGGAGATTTGATAAAGAGTCCCAGGATCTCAAAGGTATTAGACATGAATTGAAAGGATGAAATAAGAACTATTGAGACTCATAAGTAGAAGAAAAGACCAACCTGGATAATTTGATTAAGTAAGTTATTTATAAATCAATCACAAATGGACTTCCTCCAGTCGGGACCCTAAAGAAACCTTCCTTACTACGATTTCGACTTTGAGGTCATGAAACCGGTGGAGTACGTTTCTCAATTGAGTAACCTTTTCTGAGACTACGACCCTCCCTAACCCCCGTCCTCCTCTTCCCTAGCTGTCTCCTACTCTACCGACCTACCGTAGTGACTGAGCTACCTGCACTCAAACTCACTTGAGGCCCTCAACTGCTACCTGTCCCTCCGGACCACACGACACTAAGTACCCCAGCGTTTCTCAGCCTGTGCTGAGTCACTGACTTGACTTGACTACATCGTCCCCGAAGGGGAATCACCGAGTCGTCATAGACGGACATTACGTCCTCAACGTCCTTTCCATTGAGAACGGACCTCTTTGAGTACCTGTCTCTTCGGACCGTCCGATGTCACGTGTCCCACCGTTTCTCAGTCTGTGGTGACTTCGATGAAGCATGTGTGTGCACGTGGTACATCGTCTATGGTTTGGTGTTACGTCACCATCGTGTCCAAGGTCTTGGTCTGTCTGGTTCACTTTTATGTCCACTTTTATGGTGAATGACACTCCAAGGAATCCCATACTCAAGGGAATTGGAGGTAAACGGACAAAGGAATAAAAAGTTTTTTCCCATTATATCATAGTATTACAATAACATTTCTAATTTCCTTTATTATGTATAGTTCACGTATCTTGTCAAGGACTGTGTATCTTTCGGGAGTCGTTTGTAATACCATCACATATGACATATTCTTTTAAAATTTTGATTTTGTTTTAAACCGTTTACGATTAGGTCCTCTTCATATCCCACGAAACCATCTCGGTTTTTTCCCTTAATGTAACTGTCCTTTCCAAAGGGTCCCTTCACTGTAACTTCGACTCAGGACTATTTACCTTCAGTTGAACCATTATCTTTTTTCCTCATCAGGTTCGTTCTTCTTGATATACACTTTTATGTAATTGTACCATGAAACCACTTTGATTTACTTTAAGTCCTCTCGACTCCTTACTCTCAACTCAGATCTCTTCACTCCGTCCTAGGTCCAGTGTCTAAGAAACTCAAAGTTGAGGTATGGTTCTCATTGTTCTTCCTTAAAAACCTAAAAATCCTTCTTTCCGTTAGACTGAGATAAAATCCAACTTTTATCCATCGACGTCTCACCTCTTATTTGACCTCTCTTTTTTTTTCTTGTCCCAATAGAGAACACAGAATGTCAATACTGTCCGAGATGGTAGAAAGTATCTAGTATATTTGTGGTATCAGTAACCTTTCGGAAAGAAGTGAAGAACTTGAGAACAACTCAAGATTCAGGAAGATTTGAAGGAAGGAGGTATAAAAAAATGAGACTGTTACATGGAAATTAAGTATTAGAATGATGTTCCGATAATAGACTCTCCTCCTTCCGTCTCCTCCCTTAATCAGTAGACAGAAAGGTTCGTACCGAGGTTCTTTCTGAGTGTTCGATAAGTACAGAACGTCCAACCTAAAGATCTTTCGTCTAAGATTCTGACTCAAATCACACGTCCCTCATGAACACCCTGATTCCGTATGGGTACCCTAACTGTGGACACCTTCCCTTTTTTCTTTCGTCCTTACCCTTCTCCCTCCTCACCCATTTCGAGGTTAGTTGGGGACACCTTCGAAACCTCGATCTTTCCGGAAATCTACCGTTTCGTAAATATGAGTCAGGTGATAACCTACATCCTGAAGGATGTACCCAGAGACCTTGACTCCGTTAGAAGCTTCCGTGACTTTCGATTACCGATAGATACCTATCGGGAAGTCATCACCTCCGTAGTCCGGAAGTAACTTCCCTAGGTCCACCATACAGTATCACGGTGGTGTGATCCAATTCTATCGCCCCTGACGAATAGGTTCTTTGAACTGGGTTTTAGAAGTAAACTAAAGGTATGTAAGGTATATGGAGGATCTTCGATACTGAAGAAAGGGTCTTCTTCCTACTCCAAAGTCACAACTGTTCACTTCTCCTCCTGGCACCTTCTTTACTTTCTGTGTTCCTTCTTCGACTCAAGGTTTGACTCGTTCTTACAATCCCCCTTGTACAGGTCCGTATATACAATCGATCCATAGACGACGATCTTCCACTAACAGTAGTTGATTGGTCTCTATCTGTTACGACACCTGAGGATCTCGTGAATCTGTGACTTGAAGTGACCTCAAATCGTAAGGGTGTCCGGTGACTTTTTAAAATGACGACGAGAGTAATAACCGCTATATATATATATATACTTACATATATATATATATATATAAATTTTATAAACCGGACAATTTACCACAAGAACTTTGTCCCTCGTCTATTATTGACACTTAAATGTCAACTACCGTACTAGATAAAACATGGACACCGAGTTTAAGTTTTCTCTTTTCCTTTATATGAAGTGAGAATTTTTTAAAGACAGGAAATCTTACCGTTAGAGAGTTGGGAGAAATGAGGAAACGACCCCGGGACCATAAGAAATTCTCTTCGTACTCTTTGGGGTTAAGAAGGTCCTAAATAAACGTTGAAGTTTCGACACGACCATACTCTAACAGGTGGAGGTTCCGAAATCTAACTGAGTTTCCCTCGTACATTAGAATACGGTGTAAGTCCCTTCGTAGTAATCCCTTACCAGAAGACATATGTGAACCTCCTTAAATTCATAAACCACTATGAGAACTCGGTAATCTTGTGAGTCCATAAAATGAAACAAAGAGGTACTAGATCTACACAGTTTTTTATACCGGAATGTACTAACGGACCAAAAGTACCGGGTTCCCGGTGACATGGTAGAAGTGGAGACTTCTTTGAGGTCGTTTACATAGAGACTCTGGAGAATCAGACTTACAGATCCGACCTAACATACTTAAATCGATTGCGACTTTTGGTGTAAAGAGTTTTAAGAAAAGGGGATACAATGATCCAATCTCAACTGGTTTTCTTGACGTACTCCAAATATTTTCTTTTCACTTCGTCTCTGGTAGTGAGAATCTTTCAGTAGCACCAGTCTGTGTCACTGTCTGACTGTGTCTCATAATCGTTCAGGGTAGGTTAGAGGGGGTGTCAACCGAGTAGGAGTCGACGACCGGGACGACCAGTTGTCACTGGGTCCGAGAGATGGTCCATGATGTGACGAATATAGTCCATATATATTTCGTTTTCTTTAGATACTCACATAACTACCTGTTCCAATTAGTACAGACCTCTCAGAAAAGAACTTCCAACGGTACCAGGATGTTGGTGTCAGTTTCTTCTTTCTGAAATAGTCTCCCATAATTCACCGTTTGTAAATTCGGTGTGTCTTAGGTTCCTTAGAGGTCTTAATGACCTTCGTCGGGACTTCTTAGTTCTTCAGCAAAAGTGGTTTCACTTAGTTTCTGTTTACAACTGGACTGACCTACGACTCGCAGTAAGTTCTGGGGTTTGTACTTTGTACTATGTATTCCTATATACGTACGTACGATTCATCGAAGTCAGTACAGGCTGAGACTCTGAGATTCCTGACATCGGACGGTCCAAGGAGACAGGTACCCTAAGAGGTCCGTTCTTATGACCTCACCCAACGGTACGGGAAGAGGTTATTACTTTGAAAAAACTACGTATGGTAACAAATATTCTGAACGTAGTTTCGTTCGAGTTTTATGGGATTCTTTTTAATATGGTACTAGGAGTCTCGAGTAATTTTTGGACAATGTTACCAAACAGTATTGAGAAGGGGAGGTGTATCTAAAATATATTAAGAATCATGAGGGTGGTTCTACCCCGTGTTTCATAAGAAAGGTAATCTAGTGTAAGACGAAGTCTCGAAAGAGGGTGAATCAACCATTCGAATTATTGTTATCCCCGGTACAGACAAAAATAAGTGATGACATAGAAATAAGATCGGGTCACGGATTATGTATATACCATCCACGAGTTATTCATCGGTAATTTATTTACTTTCGAATTCAACTGTCAGAGTTTGTGATCACTCATTATGTCTCTTTTCTGAAACACCGAGAAGAATATTGTCTACGTATGGTGAATAATAAGGATAATGATGAAAGATTAGATGTGTTCTTATACCGAAGACTGGGTATTTCACCCCCCGGAAAGTGAAGGTCCAAAAGGTAGGGACGTAGGGTTTAAGTAAACGTGATTAGGAACACGTGTACAGGGATCTTAAAGTGAGACGACGACGATAACGATTCAATGAAGTCAGCACAGGCTGAGACACGCTGGGGTATCTGCCGTCGGGTGGTCCGAGGGGGTAGGGACCCTAAGAGATCCGTTCTTATGACCTGACCCAACGGTCTTAAAGTGAGATGACTTGAGTTTAGGAAACGTTAAATGGGGTCGACGGTCTCTGTTCCTCGGTTTTATGTGTCATCTCTTACTAGACCTGAAACGGTAAATAATATCGATTAAGACCATGAAGTAGACCATGTATCGTCTCCTTTTGTGGATATTTGTTCATAACACTTAAAGAGTACATCCAAGGTCACCAAACCTAACTCCATACTGAGGTACTAGTCTTTACACCCAATACCAGGGATGTCTTCATCCCTAACTCAGGAATGTCTTATTACTTTCACTTCGTCAAACTTCACCCTCACTAATAATCTTGTGAGAAAACTCTTGTCCGGTTCTTAGTTTTTCTTCTCGGGTTTGTTGTTTCAGATCAAGTTTCCTGTCCTCCTCTTGATATTTAACCCTTACCTCGGTGTCAGTTTCCGGTCTACTTGATACCTTACTTAGTCACGTCTAGTCTTTGGACCCTCTACAGATGTGTTATTAATATCACTTGTCTAGTCTCGTCCGTTTACGGACCCCGGTATTTCATGTTTCCACCTTACTTGAAGAATGATTTCTTTTAACTAAGGAAGTTTCCGCTAGGGACCCTTTCAGAAGGGAAGGAACTTTCCCGTTCGACCCCACAAACATATCATCAGTCTTCCTTTTAGTTGGGTATTAATTAAAGGAAAGTAAGTCCGAGGGGGTGTGTGTGTGTGTGTGATAAGTCGTGTACTGGGTGTAAGTTATTGTTAGTTCGAAGTCATTATCCGTTCGAAGAGACCATTAATTATCCCTCGAAGTTCATTAGGTCGAGTAAAGTGTGACTCTGACGATTTAGGCAATCGGAGTGACGGTAGAATGAGGAAAGAGGATGACAAAAGAACACAATACTGTTTAGTACTGGAGACTAAACAGAAGGTCATAAATCGGTCAGTAAGGAACGTAGACTGTTGTCTAAATCAAAGTGACTGAATAAGATGTCCAAAAACTGAAGTCAAGTCAAGTCAACGAGTCACTGAGAAACGCTGGGGTACTTGGTACCGTGTAGTCCGGAGTGACAGGTAGTGGTTGAGGGCCTCAAATGGGTTTGAGTACAGGTAACTCAGCCACTACGGTAGGTTGGTAGAGCAGGAGACAACAGGGGAAGAGGAGGACGGGAGTTAGAAAGGGTCGTAGTCCCAGAAAAGTTTACTCAGTTGAGAAACGTAGTACACCGGTTTTATAACCTCAAAGTCGAAGTTGTAGTCAGGAAGGTAACTTGTGAGTCCTGACTAGAGGGAATCCTACCTGACCAACCTAGAGGAACGTCAGGTTCTCAGAAGAGGTTGTGATGTCAAATTTTCATAGTTAAGAAACCACTAGTTGAAAGAAATGTCATGTCGAGAGTGTAGGTATTTACTGATGACCTTTTTGGTATCAGAACTGATCTGTCTGGAAACAGTCGTTTCATTATATAGACGAAAATTATACGAAAAAATAAAATAAAAATAAAAATGAAATAAAATGAAATGTTATGACATAACCAAAACGGTATGTAACTGTACTTAATAGACAAGAATAGTCAAATTATACAAAAATTATAGACGAAAATTAGACGAAAAATTATACGACAGATCCACCCAGTATCGAAATGAAAGTTCCTCGTTCACAGAAAATTAAAGTACCGACGTTCAGTGGTAGACGTCACTAAAACCTCGGGGGGTTTTATTTTAGACAGTGACAAAGGTAACAAAGGGGTAGCTAAACGGCACTTCACTACCCTGACGTACGGTATTATAATCAAAGATTTACGTCCCTTTCGTAAACTGTGTTAACTTGTAGGAAAGTACTAATTTTTTTTTTTTTTGAGAAGTGTTTATTCCATATCTTCCTTACAAAGAGTTGTTATTATTTACAGTATATACAGTTCGGGTGTAGTATAAGTTTCCATTTTTCGACTTTAGGAAAGGGTATTCTAGTTATTGAGTTTTTTTTTTTGTTGGAGTATATATCAGTCGATTAAAAGATGTTTCCGTCGTTCTTTTATTCCATTCTTATCTAAGAGGTTCATTATCACAACCCTTTTGACTTATATGTGTACAATTCTTACTTTGACCTGGGAATATAATATGGTATGTTTTTTTTTAGTTGAGTTTTACCTACTTTCTAAAATTACATTCTAGACTTTGACATTTTCAATGTCTTCTTGTCTTCCCTTTTCGAGAAACTGTACACACAATCGATACTGAAAAACCTAAACTGTGGTTTTCAGTTCCGTTGTTTTCGTTTTGATTGTTATATAGTTTCATTTCTCAAAGACGTATCATTTCCTTTGTTGTTTTAATTTTCCGTGGGGTACCTAACCCTCTTTTATAAACATTTGGTATGTAGGTTATTCCCGAATTATAGGTTTTATGTATACATTGAGTATATCAAGTTGTCATTTTAGTTTGTTGGGTTAATTTTTTACCCGTTTCCTAAACTTATCTGATAAAAGGTTTCTTTGTATGTTTACCATTTGTTTACATATTTTTCTATGAGTATAATCAGTAATAGTCACTTTACGTTTAGTTTTGGTGTTACTGTATAGTGGAGTGTGGATAATCCTATCGATTATAGTTTTCCATAGATTTCAACTCTCCTATACCTTTTTTCTAGGAAACACGTGATGACCAACTTTACATTTAACCATACTAGTAATAATTTTTGTCATACCTCCAAAGAGTTCTTTAATTTTTATCTTAATGGTATACTAGGTCGTTGGGGTGAAGGCCTATATATAATTTTTTGTTTACTTTAGATAGAACCTCTCTATAAATGTGAAGGTACAAATAACTTCCTAATAAGTGACATCGGTTCTATACCTAGTGTAATTAACATTCACCAGATTTATCAGAGTAAAATTTTGACCTCTGACTTTCTAACCCATTTTTCGTTCTAGGTTGATATAATTGTATATCCAGAATTTTTTTTTTTCCTACCTTTTTTGGTGGGGTACAATTCTAATTAGTTACCTTTCGACCCTACTAATATATTTATAATTTGTTTTATCTAAAGTCTCGTTTATTATAATGGACTCAACTTCTCCTGTATTTTGTCTATCCAACGAACTTTACGTGTTTGATGGTTTCGAGTAACTTCTTCTTTGTCTATTAGATTTATTGAAATATCGATAATTTATTTGACTTAAAAGTCAATTTTTGGAAGGATACTCTTTTGAGATCTGAGTATATCGAAGTGACCGTTTAAGATGGTTTATAAATTTGTTCCTTATTATGGTTAAGATATGTTTGAAAAAGTCTTTTAACCACTCCTCCCCTAGTAAAGTCAGTCAAGTCAGCGAGTCAGCACAGGCTGAGAAACGCTGGGGTACTTAGCGTCGTGCGGTCCGGAGGGACAGGTAGTGGTAGAGAGCCTCAAGTGAGTCTGAGNGTAGTGGTAGAGGGCCTCAAGTGAGTCTGAGTGCAGGTAGTTCAGGTACTACGGTAGGTCGGTAGAGTAGGACCCCTCCCCTATGAAGGGTTTATTAAGACACTCCTAATGTAATGAGTTATGGTTTTAGTTTTTTAATGTAAAATTCTTTTGATGTCCGTTTATATAGAGTACGAATATGTACATTCCTGTACATTGGAATTTACCGTTTCCCCTGAACTGTCCATGATAATTCAATTCCGAGAACACTACATTTCTGATAGGACATAATAGGTCCACTCGGTTATATTAGATTCTCAAAACTTTTCTATTTTCTCTTTCTCTCAATCTCTTCTACACTACTACCTTTGTCTTCAACCTCCTAACACGAAATTCTACCTTTTTCTCCAGTGTGTGGTTCCTTACGTTCGTTGAGATCTTTGATCTTTTGAGTTTGTCTTAAAGGGGATCTCGTCCGTTTCTCTTACGTTAGGACTGTTGTGAAAGGGTTAAATCGGGTCTCTTTAGATAAAGTCTGAAGACTAGGGGGTTTAACATTCTACTATTTGAACACAACAAAATTTGTTGGTACAGACGTCATCAAATTATGTTGTCGACGACGACGATTCAATGAAGTCAGCACAGGTTGAGACACGCTGGGGTATCTGTCGTCGGGTGGTCCGAGGGGGTAGGGACCCTAAGAGGTCCGTTCTTATGACCTCACCCAACGGTAAAGGAAGAGGTTACGTACTTTCACTTTTCACGTTCACTTCAGTGAGTCAGCACAGACTGAGAATCACTGGGGTACCTGACGTCGGATGGTCCGAGGAGGTAGGTACCCTAAAAGGTCCGTTCTCATGGCCTCACCCCACGGTAACGGAAGAGACTTATGTTGTCGTTATCCTTTGTTTATGGGAACTGAATACTCTTCTAATAAAAATCTCGAAGATAAAAACGAACTTATTTGTATAAGACATGTTCTCATCTTACTTAGTTCTTAATTGGATAATGACACGTTGTAGATTTAAATCATATTGTAAGTTTCTTAATGTTCATCTCTAGTAAATAAACTACTCTAAACAGAATTTTTCTATGTTACTGACCTTCGTCCTTTCTGTCATTAACTGTTGTAAACCTGACTTTATGAATGAATAAATTATTTTGTTTTAGGTTGGACTCTTCTCTAAGGTAAACCGTATTAAACGAGACTCAAATAGTCTAAGAATATAATTGGTTATATTTCTTGTACAAAGGTTTATTTTTGTGACTCCAGTTCTCTTTTCAGTTGACTCCCGTAATTGTTAAATTTTAAATCATTCATATTTTAACGGCCCTCTTTATCGTTGTTGGAGTCTATACGTCTACTGTGGTGGGAATACCGTCTTTCACTTCTTGATTTCTCGGAGAACTACTTTCACTTTCTCTTCTCACTTTTTCAACCGAATTTCGAGTTGTAAGTTTTTTGCTTCTAGTACTGTAGACCAGGGTAGTGAAGTACTACCCCCCGAGGTTTTAGTGACGTCTACCAGTGACGTCGGTACTTTAATTTTCTGTGAACGAGGAACCTTCATTTCGATACTGGTTGGATTTGTCGTATAATTTTTCGTCTCTGTAATGGTTGTTTCCAGGCAGAGTAGTTCGGATACCAAAAGGGTCAGTAGTACATACCTACACTCTCAACATGATAATTCTTTCGACTCACGGCTTCTTAAGTACGAAAACTTGACACCACAACCTCTTCTGAGAACTCTCAGGGAACCTGACGTTCCTCTAGGTTGGTCAGGTAGGATTCCCTGACTTATAAGTCAGGATTTATAAGTGACCTTTCTGACAACGACTTTGAGGTTATAAAACCGGGGACTACGTTTCTCGACTGAGTAAACTTTTCTGGGACTACGACCGTTTCTGATTTCCGTCCTCCTCTTCCCCTATTGTCTCTTACTCTTCCAACCTACCGTAGTGGTTGAGTTACCTGGACTCAAATCCATTTGAGGCCGTCAACCACTACTTGTGTCTCCGGACCGCACGACACCAGTTACCCCAGTGCTTCTCAGCCTGAACTGACTCGCTGACTTCATATTTTATACAATTTCCTAAATCTCTATAAGAATACTTTTTAATGTTTGTATAATGGTACAATTTTCTGTAAGAAGTCACATCGACCCACGGTCCCCTTTTCCCGTCTACAACCCACTTCCTATGTTTGAACGTTAATATTCTACTTTTTAAAGAACCCTAGATTCAATGACATACCACTAATATTAATTGTTATCATATAATGTATGAACTTTCTCTCGTGAGTGATTTCTCTCGTCTATAATTTACGTTAGTGATGTTTTCTCTTCCATTAATACACTCCACTATCTTCACAATTGAAATAACACCGTTAATAAAGTGTCATATATACACATAGTTTAGTGTGCCATGTGGAATATAAATGTGTTACAATCTACAGTTAATATAGAGTTACTTAGACCTTTTTTACGTAAAAAGACTTCACTTTTATATGTACTATACTCTGTTTATATAAACACTTTGACTAATTTTATGTATTTATACATATCTTATTAATAACCGACAATAAAACTTACATGATTATTAGTATAATTCGTCAAAATTATAAAAGATCGTATAGGTCTGAAGAAAAACTTTCAAAAGTTTACCTGATAAAATATCCCTGTGGTTATATTATTTTCGTTAAACAACCAATTATACATCAAATTTTTTAATACATTCAAATTAACAAATGACGAGGTAAAATCAAGAATTCACAGAGTCTGACCTGTTGTATTAAACAACAGTAATCCAGAATTGTCACTGAACACGGTAAGGTGTCGGTGGTGACACAAGAGTCTTGTTGCACGAGACAACAATCTTATTCATAGACTAAAGAAATTCTATCATGAAGGATTGAACGAAGAATCCAGTATTCACTCAAGTTGTCAGGTAGGGTGGTGACATATTATAGTGACGAAATATCAAGTCATTAGTGTACCTAAATATTTGGTAAATTTCGGTCACTAGTGTACCAATAATAAGAAAATGAAATCAAGTAGATGTAATTTTAATCAAGAAACCTGTCTACGTTACAACATCCTCTAAGAGAATACGACTTATTCGGCAAGGTAATAAAATATTTATCGTAACGATGTCCTTCATACCGTCCGTTCTCTTTATTTCTATCGACGTGCTATTACTAGGTCAGATACATCTGTTTAACTACGTTGGATATATGTCTACTATCGAGTCAACAATTTCTTAAACGGACGTTACGTCCTCTGGGGTCAAGTTAAGGACCCTGTCCTTCTAGACGACCTCTTCCCTATCCGGTGGGTGAGGTCATAAGAACCCGAAAGGAACACCGAGTCGACCATTTCTTAGACGGACATTACACCCTCTGGACCCAAGTTAGGAACCCAACCCTTCTAGGGGATCTCTTTCCTTTCCGATAGGTAAGGTCATAAGATCGGACCTCTTCAGGTGCCTGACATATTAAAGTGAGTGAGTGAATATATTTCTACTTCAGTTATCTTAGTTGGACGGTGGTCCACCGACTGATAATGGGGACCACATAGTCCACTACATAGTAGTCCACTAGTCGTAGTCGAAAGATGACGACCTTCTAACCCTGAGAGTTTGTATCTTCATCTATCTAGTCAGGACTCCTTCTCTTCAGGTACAAAAAGACTCTAGTATTTATTGAGGGTAGAGACAGTAGTATGAAACCAGTCCCTTGGTAACTGGTTCGTGACGGATCGACATCTTTCTCCGACTGATCATCGGTGTCTTCTCCAGTATAGTCGATGGAATAGTTACACTATTCGGAGGGGACGTCTCCACTAAAGAAAACCGACGACGAAAACGACAATAACAACCGTATAAGTACTATATGTTTATACAAGTGTAAGAAAATTGTAATGTCCTTCAGGGTTTACATAGATAGGGAGTTAGGAACGGAGAATAAAACGGGTACAGGGACATACGGGTCGGTCTGGTGATTGGTGATGGGTATTTAGCCGTTTCCTGTAATGAAAAGGTTTAACTTTTACTCTATGCGACTGATTTCAAGAAGGGGAACCTCAATTGAGACTTATTCTCACATTACGGTGTCGTTATACGAAGACCGTCCTCGGTTGAGTAAAAGGTCTTGGTAGACATTTGGTCTTAACTTAAAAAAGAAGGACTCAGTTGACCAGTATCTCTTAAGGGACAACCCAACCAGTGGTGTGCCTTCACACCTAACTATCTTACCACCGTAATATACGTCTCATCCACCACTACACTCGGTGGATGTACCAGTATAGTAAATGATCACCGAAGTCACTGAGGTTAGAAGACATGTAGTGAAACTCAGCTACAACCTCACTAAGACCAATATATGTCGAAATACCAAACAATCCAATCTATTTTGGGTCAAACACAACCAGTAGGTTCTACAGTTCCAGAATTTAAGAGTATCATTCTACAAGTCAGAGATGATTCCGAGTGTTGTGTTCGGGTCCTTAAAAGATTTTCTTCTTGTCAACTAATATACGTCGTGCGGTCCGAAAGGACAAGGAGTGGTAGAGGACCTCAAGTGGGTTCAAGTGGGTTCAAGTACAGGTAACTTAGTCACTACGGCAGGTTGGTAGAGTAGGGGACGGTGGTAGAAGAGGAAAACGGAAGTTAGATAGGGTCGTAGTCCCAGAAAAGGTTACTCAACCAACGAGTGTAATCCACCGTTTCATAACCTCGAAGTCGAAGTCGTAATCAAGAAGGTTACTCATAAGTCCCAACTAAAGGAAATCCTAACTGACCAAACTAGTAGAACGACAGGTTCCCTGAGACTTCTCAGAAGAGATCGTGGTGTTAAGTTTTCGTAGTTAAGACACCAAGAGTCGGAAGAAATATCAAGTCGAGAGTGTGTATATCTACTGATGACCTTTTTAGTATCGAAACTGATATACGTGGAAACAACCGTTTTACTACAAACGACAAATTATACGACAGATCCAAACAGTTTCGAAAGGAAGGTTCTTCGTTCACAGAAGATTAAAGTACCGACGACAGTAGTAGGTGTCACTAAAACCTCGGGTTCTTCTCTTTTAGACAGGAACGAAGGTAAAAAGGGAGAAGAAAAACGGTACTTCACTACCCTGGTCTACGGTACTAGAATCAAAAAACTTACAACTCAAAATTCGGTCGAAAGAGTTAGATGAAATGGGAGTAGTTCTCCGAAAAATCAAGAAATGAAAGACGGTAATCTCACCACAGTAGACGTATAAACTTCAATGACTATAAAGAGGTCCGTTATAACTAAGGTCGAATATTGAGAAAATCGGACCGTAAAACATATTACATGAGACGTATATTCAATTTATTTGTCCCACTGTTATATGTTGGAACAGTATGAGGAAAGGGTTAAAACTTAGTCAGTCAACAAGGTACATTCCAAGATTGACGACGAAGAACTGTTTGTATGTCCAAAGAGTCCTCTACTCATTATACCAAACCATAAGGGTAGAAAAATTCTTAAAAGGTGTCAAATAACACTAGGTGTGTCAGTTTCCGAAAGTACATCAGTTTCTTCATCTACAAAAAATACCTTAAGGAAACGAAAGGGATATTAGGTTACTTACTACCGTTTAACTAGAGACCAATGGGACGGAATAGATTTTGGTCGAACATGTAGACTTTCAAGAGCTAAGCTTATGAAGACTTCGGATCGAACTTCCTAAAACTCGTATTGAAACGGTCGTACCCTTCACTTGTGTTAACAGGTCATCAGACTTGTAAGAAATCGTGACGGGAAGAAACCTTAATCCTACTTTATTTAGACAATATCTTGGAATTAGATGTTGAATCTGGTCGATTTTTCAAGAGAACGGAACTCCTGTAAAGTTTCAACCATTGTAATTTATCTAACCTCATCATGTAGGTTTACATCGCACATACACCATCCAGTGGAGTCAACACAGACTGAGAGAACACTGGGGTTCCTGACATCAGACGGTCTGAGATACAGATATCCTAAGAGGTCCGTTCTTATGACCTCACTCATCGGTAAGGGAAGAGGTTCCCTAGAAGGACTGGGTCTCTAGCTTGGACCCAAAATACGTAACGTCCTTCTAAGAAATGGTAGACTCTGTGGACCTTTCATGATTTACCATCATATACAATAAAATTTTTAATCCTTTCCGAGTAGTTCACAAAAGAATCACTATACCCCCTTTCCACGTGGTGAAAAGAATAACACAACTGTCCTTGTGGAACTCTACGACTCTGATGGACTAGGAGTCTTTAAAGTGAGTCCAGTGTCGATGGACCTAAAAGTAACCTCAAATAGAGGACGAGGGACTTTAGGTCAGTGGGGAATAACATAGTAATTTGATCAAACGGTCATATTACAATACATTTTAATAGTCTACCACTCTACAATTTCCAGAGACGTCAGATCTGACATTGACTCTCGATTTCTTAACTGTGTCTAGTTACTTTCACATAAACACAAGGAAGTTGTATTTTTGTCTGTGAAAAAAAACCTCAGGATCGCCGGTGTCCTGACCTTTTCCAGTCAAAAGTAAGGTTAGGGTTTCTTTCCGTTACGTTTTCTTACGAGTTTGATGGCGTGTTAACGTGAGTAGAGTGTACGATCATTTCATTACGAGTTTTAAGAGGTTCGGTCCGAAGTCGTTATACACTTGGTACTTTAGGGACTACGAGTTCGACCAAAATCTTTTCCGTTTCCTTGGTCTCTAGTTTAACGGTTGTAGGTGACCTAGTATCTTTTTCTTTCTCTCAAGGTCCTTTTGTAGATAAAGACGAAATAACTGATACGTTTTTGGAAACTAACACACCTAGTGTTATTTGACACCTTTTAAGACTTTCTCTACCCTTATGGTCTGGTGGACTGGACGGAGAACTCTTTAGACATACGTCCAGTCCTTCGTTGTCAATCTTGACCTGTACCTCGTTGTCTGACCAAGGTTTATCCTTTTCCTCATACAGTTCATAACAGGGGGACGAATAAATTGAAGATACGTCTCATGTAGTACTCTTTGCGACCTGACCTTCTTTGTGTTCGACCTTAGTTCTAACGGCCCTCTTTATAGTTATTGGAGTCTATACGTCTACTGTGGTGGGAATACCGTCTTTCACTTCTCCTTGATTTTTCGGAGAACTACTTTCACTTTCTCCTCTCACTTTTTCGAAAGAATTTCGAGTTGTAAGTCTTTTACTTCTAGTACCGTAGACCAGGGTAGTGAAGTACCCTTTATCTACCCCTTTGTCATCTTTGTCACAGTCTGAAATAAAAAACCCCGAGGTTTTAGTGACATCTACCACTGACGTCGGTACTCTAATTTTCTACGAATGAGGAACCTTCTTTTCAATACTGGTTGGATCTATCGTATAAGTTTTCGTCTCTGTAATGAAACGGTTGTTTCCAGGCAGATCAGTTCCGATACCAAAAAGGTCACCAGTGCATACCTACACTCTCAACCTGACACTTCTTCCGACTCGTGGCTTCTTAACTATGAAAACTTGACACCACAACCTCTTCTAAGAACTCTCAGGGAACCTGACGTTCCTCTAGGTTGGTCAGGTAAGACTTCCTCTAGTTGGGACCCTAAAGGAACCTTCCTTACTACGATTTCGACTTTGAGGTCATGAATACGGTGGAGTACACTTCTCAACTGAGTAACCTTTTCTGAGACTACGACCCTCCCTAACCTCCGTCCTCCTCTTCCCCTGTTGTCTCCTACTCTACCGACCTACCGTAGTGCCTGAGCTACCTGCACTCAGACTCACTTAAGGCCCTCTACCACTACCTGTCCCTCCTGACCGCACGACACTAAGTACCCCAGCGTTTCTCAACCTGTGCTAACTCGCTGACTTGACTTGACTTGACTACGATTTCGACTTTGAGGTTATGAAACCGGTGGAGTAAGTTTCTCAACTGAGTAACCTTTTCTGAGACTACGACCCTCCCTAACCCCCGTCCTCCTCTTCCCCTGCTGTCTCCTACTCTACCGACCTACCGTAGTGGCTGAGTTACCTGTACTCACACTCACTTGAGACACTCAACAACTACCTGTCCCTCCGGACCGCACGACGTTAAGTACCCCAGCGTTTCTCAGCCTGTGCTGACTCACTCACTTGACTTGACTAAGAATGACTCTACCCCGAAGGGAACACCGAGTCTACCAATTCTTAGACGGACGTTACGTCCTCCGGGACGAAGCTAGGGACTCAGTCCTTCTAGGGGACCTCTTCCCTTACCTTTAGGTGAGATTATGAGAACGGATCTCTTAAGGTGTACGTCTCCTCGGACCGTCCGATGTCAGGTACCCCAGCTTTTCTCGACCTGGGTTGACTCACTGATGTGAACGTGAAAATGAAAGAATGGTTCTATGTCACTTTTTTTATTAACGGTCTAATTATCGGTATTAGATTGACGATCTCCAATACAACTAAATGAAATAATTTCTCTCGTACAGACCTTGCCGTCGACATTGATCTCAGTGGTGGACTAATATAAATATCATCAAGTGTCAATAAGAGGTTGTGAGATTCTGACAAGATGAATCCGTTTTCTCCTATCTATTTGCACTTATCTTAGTATCGGTGATGTAGGTAGTTCAGAAAAATACCATCGTGATTAGTACGTTAAAAAGGTTCTTACGTCGAAATGGAATGAATTTTTAATGTATTTGTTGTTAAGATTAACCACCTAGTGTCACCGTGAGGTTCCGAACTCCTAAGTTGAAACGACTCAGTCGTAGATCATTAAAGTCCCATAAGGGAAAAGGGTTAACTAGTCGATAAAGATGAATTGTTTGAAAGGGGTTTAAGTCACCAAATGTGTTAATAAATAAGAACAAGTGTAGGTACCCAGTCAAAGGGATCTAACGTAATCTTTCCAAATTCTTCGTATGTGTTTACGGTACGTGCGTACACACGATTCAACGAAATCAGTACAGGCTGAGACGTTGAGATACCTGATATCGGACGGGTCGAGGGGACAGGTACCCTAAGAGGTCCGTTCTTATGACCTCACCCAACGGTAAAGGAGGAGGTCCCTCAGAAGGGTTGGGTCTCTGACTCGAGCGGAGAGGAGACAGAGGATGTAACCGTCCGTCCAAGAAATGGTGAAAAGGTCCAGACCCGGTGGACCTTGCGGGTGTGTTTACGGTATATAATAGAGTTTTTGGGTTTCTCCGAGTGACCCACAAAGAAAAGAAAAGTAAAAAAAAAACCATCGAGACGACTAGAGTCGACCCGAAACTGTGTATAGAAATCAACTCGACTCCATGTTCAAACGATCACACCCAGACAAAGTGAGAAAAAGGAACTTATACACTTTGTAATCGATCCTAAACAAGAGTACTGTCACTCTCCGTTCTTCAGTTTGTTTGTACAAGTTTATGGACGGTGTCGAGTCTTGACCGTTTTACAATGAAGGTAGATGTACTAGACCGGTTTTGTTTAATACTACGACCCGGGTTTCATTCCTTCGTCCTTTTATGAGACACCGATACCATTCCTATATCGTTCTTACATCGATCTCTATCCCCATTCCTTTACCCCAGTTCGTAATCATTTATAGGTACCCAGGGAATATCATTCCTCTTTCCCTGAACGGAACATCAGGTCACTGATTTTGAGGTGTAAAGGTTACGTCCGCCGGGTCCAAGTTAAGGACCAGTCCCCGGATATAAGGTGTACGGTGTTGATTTCTAGGGTGTATGACGTTACTTCTAGCTTCTACGACACACGATTTGATTCTAAACTGTGTCGGTTTATTTGTTTTTAAGTTTTTTTTTCATTCCTCTTTCTAAATGTCGTACATGGACACTACGTACATAGAAGGAGTACACTGGTGAAGAACCCCAAGAATCCCTGACATTTTACTGAGTCCAACTCTCTGATCCATTGTTTGACTAAAAAATCATACAAAATTCAATATGGGTCTAGTGATAAAACGTGTTAAGTCAGTCAGTCAAGTCAGCGAGTCACCACAGGTCAGTCTGAGAAACACTGGCGTACCTGACGTCTTACTGTCCGAAGGGACAGGTAGTCGTTGAGGACCTCGAATGAGTTTGAGTACAGGTAATTCAGTCACTACGGTAGGTTGGTAGATTAGGAGACAGCAAGGGAAGAAGATGACGGAAGTTAGAAAGGGTCGTAGTCCCAGAAAAGGCTACTCAGTCAAGAAGCGTAGTCCACCGGTTTTATAACCTCAAGTCAAAGTCGTAGTCAGGAAGGTCACTTATAAGTTCCGACTAAAGGAAATCCTACCTGACCAACCTAGAGGAACCACAGGTTCCCTGAGAGTCCTCAGAAGAGATTGTGGTGTCAAGTTTTCGTATTTAAGAAGTCCCAAATCGAAAGAAATATCAGGTTGAGAGTGTAAGTATGTACTGATGACCTTTTTGGTATCGAAACTGATCTGTCTGGAAGTAACCATTTCATTACAGAGACCAGAAATTATACGATAGATCCAACCAGTATTGAAAAGAAGGTTCCTCGCTCACAGAAAATTAAAGTACCGACGTCAGTGGTAGACGTCACTAAAACCTCGGGGGGTTTTCTTTCAGACTGTGACAAAGGGGTAGATAAACGGTCCTGCACTATCCTGGTCTACGGTACTAGAAGTAAAAGATTTACAACTCGAAATTCGGTTGAAAAAGTGAGAGGAGAAAATGAAAGTAGTTCTCCGAGAAATCAAGAAGGAGTGAAAGACGGTATTCCCACCACAGTAGACGTATTAGACTCCAATAACTATAAAGAGGACCGTTGGGTCGTAAAGAGTACTACATGAGACGTATATTCAATTTATTCGTCCCACTGTTATATGTCGGATACATGAGGAAAAGGATAGACTTTGGTCGGACAACAAGGTACAGGTCAAGATTGACAACGAAGGACTGGACGTATGTCCAAAAAGTCCTCCGTCCAGTCAACCAGACCATAAGGGTAGAGAAAGTCTTAAAGGGTGTCAAATGACACTAGGTGTGTCCGTTTCCAAAACCGTATCAGTTATTTCGTCTTTATCTACAAAAAGACCTTGAGAGAACGAAAAAACTACTACGTCGTCTACAACCGTTAAACTAGAGACCAAGGAGACGTAAAAGATTTAGGTCGAACTTGTAGACGTTCAAGTACCACGTACATGACAACTTCGGACCAAACCTCTTAAAACTCGTAATGAAACGATCACTCTACTCACGTCAACACGTCGTCAAACTCGGAAGAAACCGAAACCTTACTTTTGACTGGAAAAGGTCAGGACAACGGTGACGACTCAAAAGGTATAAACGACCGTATAACTCACGTCGTGAACGTGTCGTAGTAGAAAATACTAGACTTTATCGAGTTGATCTTAAGGTAGTGAAGGTGATCGAAACAAGTGTCGTTATTAAGGATTTCGGGTGAACTGAAGTGTAAAGTCCTACAGACCGAGATCCACTCGCTAGTGTTGTAGTACTGATAGACCCAGTACTTCTAGAAAAGACATATCAGAAGTTGATAAGAGTGAACATCATCCAGAACACAAGGTTCTCTATGGTAGATATATCTACCATATGATAATATCTACCATAAAATAATGATGTTTCATTTACAACGATTCTCAATACACACTACACCGTTGGGACAAGAACATTTGACGGATAGATAAATCAGGATTCTTCGACGTACTAGTGAAACGGTAATGGTTTCTAGAAAGTAAGACTTAAGGTGACATCAGAATGTCAATACGGTTAGTGTAGATGACACAAAGACAACGAATTTACGTTATTTAATCAGACATAATGACATCCTAATAGGATAAAGATAATTTTATTCTCCCGGAGAAAATTATCGTGAGGGGGGGTGGGGGTGTGAAATAGAGGTCCGAAAACTACTACCCTTGTTCTCACAACTCTAAAAGTTCTGACGACTGTGAAGACAGTGATGAAACAGTCATAGAGCTACTCCTCTCATAGGAAACCCGAGAAAACCCTCTGTTACCTTTCATCCTCTTTCTCACTTGTATTATTTAGTGAGTTCAAAAAGAAAAGAGGAATTTAGATAAGTAAGGAGATGTAAAACAATTCCTTAAATACTATAGAGTTTAGGTGAATTAAAACAGGTGGTCACTTTTATGTAAAGTCAAGGAGTTCGGTTGCTTACTAATATTGATAAGGTTTTACTAATGTAGATTTAATTAATAATTATATTGATGTACCTACTCTGAGGATATAGTTATTCAAACTGAGATTTAAACATAAGGAAAGAAAAAGTAGAAGTATGCATAAAGGTCAAAAGACTTAGAATAGTTTTAGAACGGTGAGAATAAGTATCTGGAGAATTGTCTAATACTGAGATCAATGTCTAGACCTGACCTATTTTCACCCTCTCTATACTGTACACTATCGAGGGAGTTCACCCAACGATGTTCCTAAAGTCCCTCCCTTTCCTATCAGAATTGTTCTTCTCCCGGACGACCGTTCCTTCTATGTCACTCCAAACTACAAAACACTTGAAGTCTCAATATACTTAAGTGGGTTTACAAGAGTCCTAGGATAATACAGGGTTTATCAGGGACTAAAGATGCATATTTAGGACCCTTAGGAGACTTAAGAGTCGGAAGTAAAATTGGGACGTTAAACCTTCTAGTCTAAGATACGGAATAAAAGTCCATACTAAAGAGACCTGGATTGCTACGTTCAAAGTACATCCCGTTAATATGTTCGAGGGTTTTTGAGATTAGTACGGATCTCGAACCTTAAATTTTAGAACCTAAACAGTGCCAGAAATAAATTCGAAACAAACCATATTAATTTTCGTCAGTCGGGTGGGGTGTTTGGACATAAGGAGTAAGTGTAATATAAGTATACCGAACGGTTTCAAAACTGTAGTCATTTGTGAAGTAAGGTCCTTTAGTGTTCACTAATAAATTCGATGTCTAAAAGACTCAGGGTGAGTGACTACGATTTTCCTGAGAACGGATAAATTTTGGGTGAGTCTAGTCTATTAATTAGTGTTCAAGTGTAAAAGAACTCTTTCAGTGACAACCATGATGAGATAACAAATCTCAATTCAACTTCCCCCATTTTATATGACACCAATTCGTCTTTCGTTATATAATATCCTGTGGTTTACCGAATATCTTAAAAAAATTACCTATCTTCTTTACCTAAAATCCACTTACAGGTCTTAATTCTGGATTTCGGTGTGGAGTTTTATTCCCGTGATTTCCTCGATAAACCTTCCCTTTTACATTGAGGGAGGTCACCTCTTTTTAAACGTCCCATGTCTTAAGATGTGACCCCAAAAATGGAGAGTTGACAAATTTATAAAGTGAAGTGAGAAAGAAAGACTAACGGACCAAAGACTTCTCTCACAATCAGCGAGTCAACATAGACTGTGAAATGTTGTGGTACCTACATCTCGAGGAGACAGATACCTTAAGAGGTCCGTTCTTATGACCTCACCCATCAGTAAGGGAAGAGGTCCCCTAGAAGAACTGGGTCCCTACCTTGGTCCCAGAAGACGTAACGTCCGTCTAAGAAATGGTGGACTCGGTGGTCCCCTCTCAGTCTGTACTGAATAGTTGACTTGTTGGTGGTGGTGGTTCTTCAATTTACGATTAAGAATAGAAACGAGGAGATACCCATTCCATAAAAAACGAAGACCGAAGAAAGTTCTAAAAAAGAAATAAAAACTAAAAGAATTCAAAATTATACTATACAGAACAACAACGAGTCAAAGATTCAGTACAGACTGAGAAACGTGGGTACCTGACGTCGTGTGGTCCGAAGGGACGTTACGGACGGAATTTATTTAACTATATAGGTAATATATAACTTATGTTTACTGTAGATTACGGTATTCTTATACGAGTGTATATAATTCATTTTGTTTTCTCGTACGATTTTTTCGTCTTCGTTGTAAGAGTAAAATAAATTTTTATGTGAAGTTAAGTCAACGAGACGACACAGACTGAGAAACGTTGGGGTACCTGACGTCGTAAGGTCCGGAGGGACAGGTAGTGGTTGAGGGTCTCGAACGAGTTTAAGTACTAGGAACTCAGTCACTACGGTAGGTTGGTAGAGAAGGACAGTAGGGGAAGAGGACGGAAGTTAGAAAGGGTCGTAGTCCCAGAAAAGCTTACGCAGTCAAGAAGCGTAGTCCATCGGTTTCATGACCTCGAAGTCGAAGTCGTAATCAGGAAGTTTACTTATAAGTCCTGACTAAAGGAAATCCTAAATGAATTCTCTGATCTTGTAGTAGTCACCGATAGAGATCGACTACCTTACTATACAAGGACACACACGAAAAGATAAAACAATTACAAGATGTTAGTTATACATAAGAAAAGAAAATTATGTCTACAGTTGACAAAAGTGTTGACTGAAAAGTGTTTCATCTCTTAATTGAGTCCACCGTTACAGTTCGTATTTTACCTCATCCTATCCTAGTCTCTGTCTCTCTAATTATCTGATAACGTTATCTTACCTACTTTCTGCCATCTTCGGTTTAATTCCGTCACCGACACTCCTGTTTCTTTCATCTATTACTCTTGGGTCTGACTTATTTATCCTAAACTATTGGAACCTAGGTAAATCCAACATCTATTTCCGACGACGACGACGACGACGACGATTCAGCGAAGTCAACACAGACTGAGACACGCTGGGGTATCTGCCGTCGGGTGGTCCGAGGGGACAGGGACCCTAAGAGGTCCGTTCTCGTGACCTCACCCAACGGTAAAGGAAGAGGTTACGTACTTTCACTTTTCACTTTCACTTCAGTGAGTCAGCACAGGCTGAGAAACGCTGGGGCACCTGACGTCGGGTGGTTCGAGGAGGCAGGTACCCTAAAAGGTCCGCTCTCATGACCTCACCCCACGGTAGTACGATTCCTTTATAATTTGTGACATTAAGGTGACCATCGGGACCTAGATATACCCAACCCCACCTCCATTCCCAATACTTAAGTAATCAGAATTGATATCATTTATTTTAACATTTGAATATACGTTAATGAATCCCTGTCAATTTTATCTTTATCCCGTTACCGGACTTAGTACCCCTTGAGTTATAAATTCTCGGTCTATCTCCTTCTTTCCGGATATTTCTTATTCATCCTAACTAAATTTTCCATTTCGTTGATCCGACAGTACCTTCGACTTCCTTCCTTCAAAGTCCGTCCTTAACCAGTTACCACGATCATTGCTTTCGTTGGACGAAGATTACAAATGAGGGACACTTTCCTGAAGTTAGTCAAAACCCAGAAGGAGATATGAGTCTCTCTAAACTTACTGAATGTTTAATCATTTAAAGACTTCTTGCAGACCAAACCAAAACAGGAGGTTGGAGGTTCTTGTTTCTACAGGTCTCTGGCTTAAAAGTAGACTAGGAGGTACGACAGGGACAGTCCACAACGATCCTTAACCTCTGTAGTCAAGTCAAGTCAAGTCAAGTCAGCGAGTCAGCACAGATTGAGAAACGCTGGGGTACTTAGTGTCGTGTGGTCCGGAGGGACAGGTAGTGGTTGAGGACCTCAAGTGAGTTTGAGTGCAGGTAACTCAGGCACTACGGTAGGTCGGTAGAGTAAGAGACAGCAGGGGAAGAGGAGGACGGGGGTTAGGGAGGGTCGTAGTCTGAGAAAAGGTTACTCAGTTGAGAAGCGTACTCCACCGGTTTCATAACCTTAAAGTCGAAGTCGTAGTAAGGGAGGTTTCTTTAGGGTCCCGACTAGAGGAATTCTTACCTGACCAACCTAGAGGAACGTCAGGTTCCCTAAGAGTTCTCAGAAGAGGTTATGGTGTCAAGTTTTCGTAGTTAAGAAGCCGTGAGTCAAAATAAGTGTCTGGTTGAGAGTGTACGTATGTACTGATGACCTTTTTGGTATCGGAACTGATCTACCTGGAAACAACCGTTTCATTACAGAGACGAAAAGTTATACGATAGATCCAACCAGTATTTAAAAGAAGGTTCCTCATTCGCTGAAAATTAAGGTACCGACGTCAGTGGTAGACGTCACTAAAACCTCAGGGTTTTTTATTTCAGACTGTGTCAAAGGGGTAGATAAACGGTACTTCACTAGCCTGGTCTACGGTACTAGAAGCAAAAGACTTACAACTCGAAATTCGGTTTTAAAAGTGAGATGTAGACAGATTAAGACCCCTAGTCAACCGTCTGGATAAATGGGGATTCGTTGTAGTTGGTTGAATTGAAATAGTCATTATTTCACTATAAAACCAGGGGTAAAGATAGGAAATAAAAATTGAACAAGTCTTGGATCCGTTCTTCTCCCCTTAACCAAATGACCCTGGTGAACCTTTGATGTTGACTACAGTGTAAGGTGTAGTCCCTTCAGTCCCCAACTTCTCTGATTACCGATTACTGAAACCGTCAATCCTTCATTAGTATTTAGTGAGAGGAGGAATTACTTCAGTCAGTGTCAAAGAGGTTCGTTCCGTTGACTCCTTTATCGAGGTACTCCAAAGCCACCATATTATGATTGATGACAGGGTTAGGAACAAAATATTCTAAGAGATTCTTACCTTGATATAGTGGGTCTCCTGATATCGTAAAATCAACGTTTATATATTTTGGATGGAATTTCATGGAATTTACTCTTACCGTCCGTACCCTCTCTTTTTTCTTGAACCACCGGTGAATTAATTACCTGTTACCCAATCAGATACTAGGGTCTAAAGTTTACGTAGATGAAAGATAACGGTTATAACGGAAGAAGAATAAAAAGATACCCGCATTGGACGAAACGATACAAAGTAAATAACGTAAAACGTCTATGACGTAAAAAATTTATTTTCCAAACACCGTTGAGACGTGATTCGTTTGGATAGTTGTGGTAAAAAGGATGTAGTAAATGAGTGAAACATAGCGACGGTATAAAACCATTAAGAGTGTCGTAAAGTTTGTAAAAACAATGATATAAACTAAACCACTAGACACTTTCGTCAACACTACGATCATGTTTAGCGACTTCTGAGTCTACTACCTATCTCAAATTATGGTTACTTCATAAAAAAATTAAATTCCATACATGTAAAAAATTTCTGTATTACCATAACATGTGAATTATCTGATGTTATATGACGTTTTCATTGAATATTTGTGACCCTTTGGTTATTTAAGTACAGTGAGTGAAATAGTTATAAACGAAATAACACCATCAGACCTTGGTTTGGACGTTATGGAGACTCCATTTGGACAAATACCATTCTATCCAAACGAGGGACAACACAGTTTCTACCACTCGCCGTCGAGATCGGATTCTAATAGTATGTAGTGAGACCTCTGACCGAGCTAGGTACGTGGATAAAAATACCGTCTCATTTTCAGTATATTGACTCTCGAAGTAAGGTGTTTTCTATCCTTAGAGGACTTTTCTGTCTGTATGATTTTCACAACAGGTGATGTAAGATGGGGAACCGATGGACCGTGGATATGAACACGAAAAGAGTCATACATCGTAAAAAAATCATAGGACCAGATCCTGATACATTAATAGGGTCCCTGTTAACTTTATGAGAGATGAGTTCATCCTCTGTACGGTTTTAGAGTAGGTTAAAAAGTAGAACGAACCTTTGGTTCTCAAGATCCACTATACGTAAAGAAAATTTATCCAAACCTACAACGAGTAGTGTCATATCGTACTGTTTCTATTAAAATAATCATGTATATCCGAGGGGGCAGGGACCCTAAGAGGTCCGTTCTTGTGACCTCGCCCCACGTTAAAGGAAGAGGTTACGTACTTTCACCTTTCACTTCAGTGAGTCAGCACAGGCTGAGAATCGCTGGGGTACCTGACGTCGGGTGGTCCGAGGAGGTAGGTGCCCTAAAAGGTCCGTTCTCATAACCTCACCCCACGGTAACGGAAGAGGCATTCCTATCATTCCCGTGAGATTAATCATCATCCACTCCAGGAACCAGCCAATTATGTAGAACTCAAACGAGAGAGATTCTACGAGGGACTAAGGAACGGGTATGTAGTCTCCCATAGTCTTAAGTCGTTTATATTCAGAAACAAACGTTCCGAAACATTCAAAACAGACTTGTTCAGAGAATTTTAGAATCAACCAATGACCAGTGGAACAAAAAACCATTGAGGTACCAAATCTTTGGTTTTTGTCTCTACGACACAATTAAACAAAAGACAGGGAATCGTTACACAACGTTCCGACCTTTCGTCACAATAGGAGATCAGTTGATTTAATTGACACATAAAGGTAAAACCGGAAACATAGGTTATAATATTCGGTTCCTTACTCAAATCCCTATTACGTCGATCTTAAATAGTGAACGGGGGTGCAACGTAGAGTCCCTTACCGATGAGTGTCACCCTGATTAAACAGTTGTTAACAGTCTGTCCTACATGTGTCGTTTTACGTGCTCCACTAGTTCTTAGTCCCGAAAAAAGTCCTAAAGTCAATATAAAAAATGACTTAAAAGTTGAGAAATGGAGACAACGGGATGAAATCGAGTCCTGTCTCTTATATCCAAAAGGTTTGGACGTTCTACGTCCAAATAAACTGAGAGTTAGCATATCCAAAGACTCATGTTAGTTTTTCCCCTACAGATTCTTTATGTGTTAACAAAGAGACAGGAGTTGCCCCTGACCAAGGTCCTGGACGGTGTCTGTGGTTTTACACGTCTACGAACCCAGATCAACAGTCGGGAGATCTAGGTACCTAAGATTTAAACATCTAAATTAGTGTATACACCTTGAACGGTTATGACTCCCGGTTGACATAAATAAATTTTCCCAGTTGACATAAGAAAGAAGACGTAAGGATTGCGATCGAACTCGACTTTACATAGGGAAAGAACATGTGTGAGGTTATCTCACACGATTACCTGTGTGAGGTTTTGGACTACAAAAGGATGATTACGGGGATTTACAATTGAAACTACATCTATAATAGATTCTAGATTTAAAATTGTTAACGAACGACCGACGTTGTGTAATTTATAGTTGTTTGGAGGATCGGTCCCGGTTCCTTAGCAATAGTCTTACATTGGGTGGGCCTGAGTGATCAAAATGTAAAGTCCCGTACAGTCAACAACTGTGACCATGATAAAATACGTGATCTTTCTAATTTTTGGATTTGGAACGGTACAATTCTAAAGAATGGGAAAAGGTCGATTTGTTAGACAAAACTTAAAGTACAGTTAAAACCTACGTTCAAATCTCTTAAGTTTGATTGTATAATAATCCGAAAAGAGATTCTAAAATAGGACAACGACGTCCATCCAGGAAGTAATAGTACCGTAACAGTCTACCCACAAACCAGAGGGACGATAGATTTAAGCCTCTTCCGTTACCGTGGGGTGAGGTCATGAGAACGGACCTTTTAGGGTACCTGCCTCCTCGGACCATCCGACGTCAGGTACCCCAGCGACTCCCAGCCTATGCTAACTCGTTGAAATGAAGGTGAAAAGTGAAAGTACGTAACCTCTTCCTTTACCGTTGGGTGAGATCACAAGAACGGACCTCTTAGGGTCCCTGCCGCCTCGGACCACCCGTCGGCAGATACCCCAGTGTGTTTCAGTCTGTGCTGATTTCGCTGAATCGTCGTCGTCATAGATTTAAACAACGAGATTCCAGATGGTAACTATGTTAAACGTGAGATCAGAGAGTTTTTCAATAACAAAAAACAGACGGGAATGAAATCTTAAATACCCACACAGAAGAATTGTCCTACTTAGGTACTTGGGTCTCGGAGACGGTACTCAAAGTTAGTGGGACATGACGTCGTTCGGATACATTTCGTTGACCCGACCACTTAGGTTAAATATATGGAGAATACCTTAAGACATAGAGGAAAAGTCAAGTGGTCAGTTCCTTGTACGTCTTCACCCTCACCAATAGTTACGACGGACCGGGAGACGAATTGTATAATACGACGGTAAAGATGAACTGACTCCAACGGACGCAACCCGCTTCAAGGTCCACCCTTCGTCCCGGATTCGGTGTTCGAGGGACGAAAACTTAAGACTTCAGAAGGACCGTCATAGATAGGGAATGGTTAATTCCAAAGTTGAGACTCCTTTCTCGGTTGCACAGAGTTAAGTACTCGTAAAAGGGGGAGAACGTTATGGTGACTCCGACAGAGATGAAAGAACTTTACCAAAGAGTCTGTCCAAGTACGGTGAATCGTTGGTTTCCGTTGTCTATGAAATTTAAAAACGAATTGAAGTCGGTCTCGCTCCACGGAACGAGTTATTTCGATCGGTTTTACACTTCAACAGAGACTAACCGAAGGAAAACAATTGGAAGGGTAAAGATTTGGTTAGTGGTACTGACTCCCTAATCCCAGGGGGGTAATCGAACTAAGTGTCCGAGTGGGGAGACCATACTCTCAATTCTGGTCCTTTACCTACCAACATGTACCCCATTCTTCCAATCCAGATAGGATCATTCCTGTTTGAGAGTTTAGAGTCACCCAGTGTGTTTTCTTACGTATACTTGAGATTGTGTTATCCGTCTGTCGACGGAAGGTTCACTTCTAAGTCCTTTGATCTCAGGAAGGGTGAACACTGAAGTGGTAGAAATTGTGTACCAAAGGTTATGTTTACGAAATTCAACGACCCCTTATACCTCTACGAGTTCCTGAAAAGCACACGGTACAAAATATATGGTTTCTATGTTGTCCTCGTGTAGTGAATGTAAGGTGACCAATCTTGGATTGAGCGTGTAGATTACCATTCGGATTAACGTTTCCTCCGACCTTTTATATTAAATTGACACACGGGTCTTTTTCTTAGATCTTGGACATTCTCGAGTGATAAGACTATTGATTTATAGATGGTATAAAATAGAGAGAAGGGTGTGTTTCTTGTGTAGGATGGGGTTATTTCTGTTAGGTTTTCAAGATAAATCAATGATCCAGTCCGAATTTCAGATCAAAAATCCATTACACGTCAGGAGGAGTATTCCAGATCTGCGTTGGATACTTAATTTACGCGTTCAAAAGAGATTATAGTGGGGTTCAAGGTCCCTTGCTACATGTCAAAACAACAACAAACCAGTGTTCCGGTACAGGTCGAGAAATGTTGGGGTACCTAACGTCGTACGGTCCCAAGGTACAAGAAGAGATTGAGGACCTCAAACAAGTCTGAGTACAGAAACTTAGTCACTACGGTAGGTTGGTAGAGTTGGACAATGTGGGAAGAGGAGGACGGGAGTTAGAAAGGGTCGTAGTCCCAGAAAAGGTCACTCAGTCGAGAAAAGTAGTCCACCAGTTTCATAACCTTGAAGTCGAAATCGTAGTCAGAAAAGTTACTTATAAGTCCCAACCAAATGAAATCCTAGTTGACCAGACTAGAGGAACATCAGGTTCCCTGAGAGTTCTCAGAAGAGGTCGTGGTGTCAAGTTTTCGTAGTTAAGAAATTCGTAGTTAAGAAACTACGAAGTTCGTAGTTCTTCGTAGTTTCGGAAGAACTACCAGGTTGAGAATGTAGACATGTTCTGATGACCTTTTTGGTATCGAAACGAGAATATGTGTTGAAACTACCATTTCACTATAGAGACAAAAAATTATACGATAGTTCCAAACAGTATCGAAAAGAAGGTTCCTCGTTCGTAGAAAATTAAAGTACTGACCTCAGTGGTAGACGTCACTAAAACCTCGGGTTCTTTTATTTTAGACGGTCAAAGGTAAAAGGGGAGAAAATAACCGGTACTTCACTACCCTGGTCTACGGTACTAACATCAAAAAACTTACAACTCAAAATTCGGTCGAAAAAGGGAGAGGAGGAAGTGGAGGAGTAGTTCTCCGAGAAATCAAGGAGGGACGAAAGACGGTAATCTCACCATAGTAGATGTATATACCTCAACAACTATAAAGAGGACCGTTAGAACTAAGGTTAACACTAAGTAGGTCAGGTCGTAAAGTGTAGTACATGAGGCGTATATTCAATTTATTTGTCCTACTGCTATATGTCGGAATTGGATGAAGGAAGGGTTAAAAGTTTGTCGGGTAACAAGACACAGGGTAACATTGACAACGAAGAACTGGACGTATATCCAAAGAGTCCTTAGTTCAATCCACCAGATCATAAAGGTAGAGAAATTCAAAAGGTGTCAAACAACACTAGATGTGTCAACAGACTAGTGTTGTTTGACACCTGGTTTTACATGTCACCATCTGGTCTTTCAATGGTTAAGACCATTGGTCTTATTCGAGAGTGACCTTTTTCTCTTTTGACACTCTGTGATCCGTTATGTCTGTGTATTTTTCCTACTTTATAGCTCGTCGGCAAAAGACTAGGTAGAGGGGACTCTCACCTCCTTTAAAACTACTCTAGAGTTGAATCAAAGCCTCTCTTTGTACACGGGAGACAGAAGATATACCGGACTATACCCGGAGACTTTACAAGAAACAGGTAATAAGAGGTACCGGTGTAGGATACACTCATGACCCCTCGATATTCCGTAAATACAGGATAAAAGAAGAATACGTTTAAACCCCAACTTGTCAACGGAGTTCGCTTATTTATACTTAACCCAAGTACTAAACTAATCACCATTTTAAGGAAGTTTTCAAATCAGGACAGTAGATAAACGAAGGTCATTGATGTGGGTTTCAAGAACGAATACATTAAGAGTTTTTACTAAATGAAGGTAAAGGAACGAGGGCACAGTCAAAACGTTCTTGTAGTAGGATCAATAGGACTCTGGTAGATTTTATTACCAGAACCTACCTTTCCGGTTTCAGAACTAGACTAGAAACAAGGTCCTGATTTAGAACTGTCCTGACATGAGTTCCGGAGAAGATCGAAGTATAAAATAAGAAGTTCCAGATCTTTTTGACAAAAAGATTAGAAAGGTTTATGAAAACACGTACAAGTAAAGACATTGACAAAAGACTCGAATAGAATGATTTTGAGTTTTATGTCATAATGAAACTGAGAAAAGTTGATAAAGGAGACTAATGACCCAGTGTTAGAGTTATCCATCTATTGTACGAAAAGTTAATAGTACCTATTCAAATTTGTGGCGAAAACGGTGACGTTTTGTACCCAGAGGAAGGTAAGAGACTACGGTCATAGATATTGTAGACGACGTAGTAGTGGTTCCGTTACATTGTATAAAATCCAATGACAAAATCGTCATGAGGTGAAGGTTATGGTTAAAGACCCAATCAGTGCTAGTAAGTTCGAGACCTTGTATGTTTAAGAGTTTAGAGTTAAAAGAGAACATGTTCTTCAGGTTTTTTCCTCACAAAAATTAAACCTTCATAGACATAAGGTTTATCATTAAATCGGTGGGTACTAGAAAGAGACCGAGACCGTAGAAGTTGTATGAGTGATCGAAGTCCAACTACCTCTTTCTCACTCCTACCTTCACTGAAGTAATTCGGACCTTTGCTCGTGTAGCTAAGGTGAATGTAAAGTGTCCGATTTTCAGTTAATGTTCTGGTGTTGATTGATTTCCCTTCAACCCTATTAATCAGGTCGACATAGAGGTTCTTATTTATTCAAAGTACTTACTGAGACGATGTTCCAAGATTTTCCTTTTTTTTTTACGATCTATTTTTATTATTTTTCAGTGAGGTCTCCGAAACAGGTAAAGTCATCCAAGTTGGAATAAGATGATCAAGGTTATTTAATAAAGGAATAATATATTTTCTATTCTTAAGTAAAAGAAGATTTATTACCCTAATGAAATCTCATAAAAACTATCACAATCCACGTCTTTAATCTGACGTCTCTCAATTATTTACTGTAAGTCTATTATTTCTCTCTGTAACTTGCATGAGAAATTTCGAACCAACACCTCCTTTCCTCTATCTCACCTTCCTGTTAACATCTTCGGACTTCTGTCTTTTCTATTTTCCCTTTATGCCCTAACCTTGATCTCCTTTCTACCTGTTAAGTAAAATACATTCTCGTCCCTCACAGAGTAAGGTGACTATAACCTCCTTTCTAAGTCTTCATAGATTCAAAGATCGTAAACCTTTTAACTTCCGTAAAAACAGATTATCGTAGCCGGAAGATTAATATACACCGACCCTAAATTTCTGACGTTTTCATAAGATCACCCATCCTACTTTTTCCACGAAGTCTTATATGTTCATCCTCCCTCCTTAGGTGGACTCCAATACTGGATTTAGACATCACAATTTTATATGTTACATGACCCGAAGGGACCACGAGTCTTCCATTTCTTTTGTGGGCATTACGTCCTGTAGAGCTAGGGACCCAACCCTTCTAGGGGACCTCCTCCCGTACCGTTGGGTGAGGTCATAAGAGCGTACCTCTTAGGGGTACCTGTCTCCTCGGACCACCAGATGTCAGGTACCCCAGCGTTTCTCAGTCTGTGCTGACTCGTGGAATCGACGTGTTATGACAAGACGCGAATCGTTGGTGACATCTTCTCCATGTCCGTCTTCAAATCGTGAGAGACACATAAATGATATTGTGAATAAAGTGACGTTTCGGGGACCTTCGTCTCTGAATCTAAAATCTTTGATACGTGTATCATCCGTGTACTACTTAAAAAAAGAACTTACTTAGCTAAGTCAGTAACGGTTAAGACGGTATCATGAGACGTCTGATGACCGTTGACGGGTGTAAAGTATACCATACGGTTACGATTTTTCTTTTTTTTTTTTCGATTTTTTTAAGTCCGTGTGAGTCGATTTGAATCGTCAGAATTTTACCGTTGATACAGTCGACTCTGTATGAAAAATAGAACACGGTCATGTAGACAGAAACTACAAAGGAAGTAAAAGGAATACGACGACACGGGAATAACTTGGACTTTCCCGATTAACTCAAGTTATTCGATGCGATAATAAAGTTTTCAGGACGTTCAAGAAGTCTGTAGGTGTTTACTTGAGTGTTGGGGATAGTGTTATAAGGAAGGTTCTCTTTGTGTCTGTTCCTACTAATGGATACTACGAATGAAGTGTCTATTTTCGGCTCCACTACCTCACCTTCCTGATTTAGCCCCAGTAAGTGATTTTGCAGACGTTTCAGTCCGTGTATAGGACGAAGGAAGAGGACAGAAGTCGGGAAATCTCCTTTGAAATCTCAACGTCACTAGAGTCTGTAGTTGATTATCTTGAGGAATACAACCATTGTGTTCACATTTGAGTCCAAGTCCTTCAGATACTAGGTTCTGAGTTTGACTCCGTTTTCCCCGAGAAAGGAAGTATGATGCGGTCGAGAGTTCTAGGTTTCGGGATTGAGTGGTAAACCGCCACCTTTTTTACCGGTCCTTGCTTTGATGCATGCCGTCAGGTCTTGGTCCGGGGTGGAGGGCCTAGTCCGACAGGCCCGGAGGACGATTGTTTCGCAGACCGGGCTCGAAGGCATGGGCGAGGGTGGGCCGGGCCCGACGAGGCGAGGTCGGGCGGGCGAGTCGGCGGGCGGGGTACGTGGCGTCGTGGCGGGCGAGCGCTTCCGGCCTCTGGGCCGGGAGATTCAGAGTGAAAGCAGAAAGCCGGTGGGCGCGCGGTGGTGAGTCCGCTGCCGACTACCGCAGTGAACATGAAGGCGGACGCCGACGCAAGATATGTGGTCGCTCCTTCCTTCTTCCCTCCAGACTTCCCAACACACACCCCCTTTATCGCTCCTTTCTCTTCGCTAGGCCCATGATCGCCCGCGATGCCGTTAGTGGCGCCGGGAGGAGACAGGGGCGGCAGGGGGGGTAGCCTTCAGCGGGATCCGTGTGAAGGGGGCTGAGAGCCATCAGAGGGGAGACGACCTAGAGGCCCGTGGGCCCAGAGGGAGAAGCGAAGGGGGTGGGGGGCGAACGAGGGAGTGCGAGGGAGGGAGAGGGAGGGAGGGTAGCAGTCCGAGGGGCGGGAATCATAGCGCTCTGCTCCACTCTCGACCGCCTCGCCGCCGCCGCCGCCGCCGTCATCTCCACTGGCTCCGCCACCGCCGCCTCCGCCGTGGCTCGCGACACAGCCGGGGCCACGCCGGCTTCAGCGCCATCTCGCATCGGGGGTGCGGGGAGGGGGCAGGCGCGGGAGGGAGAAAGGGGCCTCTACCTCTTCCGCTGCCAAGGCCACCGCCGCCGACTCCCTCTTCCCTCGGGGGGCCGCCACCGCCGCCACCGCCCGGGGGGGCGCCGCCGCCGCCGCCGCCGCCGCCGCCGCCGTCGTCGTCGTCGCCTCCAGCCGTCGCCGTAACCGCCGCCGTCGCCCCGAGCGAGCCGGAGCAGAGGAGCACCCTACCACGCTCAGACGCTAGACGAGGACTTCTTCTTCGGCGGCGTCGTCGTCGTGGTGTTCCGGTTCGCATTGGCCTGAACGGCTGGGGGGTCGTCGTCGCTTTCGTCGTCGCTGTCGCTGTTGTCGCCGCCGCCGCCGCCTCCGCCGCCGCCGCCGCCGCCTCCGCCGCCGCCGCCGTGGTCGTCGTTGTTGTCGCTCCTTCTTCTCCTGCTGCTGCTGCTCCTTCTTCTCCAAAGACTCCGTTCCCGGACGAAAGTTTCCTTCTTCCCTCCTTCCCTCACATTTCCCAGCCCCGGTTTCCACCCTCCCCTGAACGCTCCCCTGGCTAAGGACACCCGAACTAGACAGAAGCCCCGACCCGAAAGGTGGCGAGAGAAAGAAAGGGCCCGGCTTTAGCACTCCACACCTGTACACCCCCTCCCATCGACTGTGCACCCCCACCCTCCTGGCGTCTCAGGTGTCTCAACGACGTGTCGTGCAATGGGACCGTACCAAGTGTGCCAATTCCCACCTTCCTTAACCAATCTAACTGACACACGTGTGGGCCGCCCCAGCCGGAGTCCGGTCATCCCGGGACAATGAGGACCCCGCCCCCGCCCTGGTTTCGCCCTCCCCATTCTATTATCCATCCTCTCAGAGAACCCCTTTCTAATTCTCCAACCATCTAAAGAGGGTGATCACACCACCTCCCCTCGTCAAACTCCCCCTCCGTTCGAACATTACCTGACTCTCGATTCATAAACACATACACTCTCTGTGCACTCTTCGACATGAAAAGGTATGACAAGACGACGTCCAAGGGTGGGGTGGGGGGGGGTGGTATTAACACCGACGACTTCAGTGGAAGTGCATGAGCTAGAGAGTTTCTAAAACCTACTTGACTAGAATATAGGTAAATGTAATTATATACTGAGTCACCTACTTTTTACATAAACTAGGAATGTACATGTATGAGTATGTAAAAGTTTACGAAGGAACCACTCCTTCTTAATTCGATCCGGGACAACGAAAGGTGTCTTCACACCTCGTCGGATTCTCCGACGAACCCTCGGTCCCAACCAACACCACTCAACCTTATCCTTCTTCCGGAGAACCAGACAGGATCACTAGACCAAAGTATTGACAAATATTAAAAAGGACCCAAGTGTCTGTCCGCCGCAACGTCCGGGAGTAAGAAGTTTCTTCCGTAAATTGGTTTTCGAGTCATTTTGCATGGTATGACTCTTGTTCGATTCTCAACCGGAAGGATCAATCGTCCAGAAAACATTGAGAGAACAGACGAAGGACTTTACCTTCGATCTTTTTAGAGCTAGACTTCTTTCTTCAACATTGAATTCCGTTGTCTTCCTTTTGGCGAAAAATTTCCGACTAATATTTAAATCAATATTCTCTCTTGTTGATTTAATTTATTTTCATGGTGAACGGTAAATAAGAAAAGGTGTTTGTGTCGAATAAAACTATGTTCCGACCCAAAAAACTTTTAACGTAATAACCTTGAACCCAAGGGATTAAAGTTTATTTCTTTATTGGAAAACTTCTTAAACTCTGAACAGATAATCATCTTCTGGTCTAAGAGAAAATGGAGTTTGACTTACTTCAATATAGACTCCTCTACGTTAGCAACTTCATACGTATAGTTTTTTTACCTGTGAACGATGGTAAAGTAAATCGGATGACTTAAGATTCCCATCCAAACATGACTATCTAAAAAATAACTGGATCAACTTACAAGTCTTATCACACATCGAGTTGAACGTATACTAGGAATAAAGGTTATTTTAGACAATACCATCAACCTTGAGAAGTTAACGTAACAAAAATGTCTCTACTCTTTTGTAAAATCTTTATTAGAGTAGGTTGGAAGAATAAAATTTTTACTCCTATTGCAACAACAACAACAACAAAAAAAAAATCTCCGTTGACTGTCACCACTATCGTTGTTTTCACCTTTAGTTTCAAAACACTACTAAGTCTGGTCATATGAAAAGTACTGTCAAATCAGGGACATAGGGGGAGGACTGGAGAAAGTTTTTTTATCCGTTAGACAACGTTCGATTGTGTCAGTTTGTCGAAAAGTTTTATGGGTACAAAATAATTTTAAAATTTAAGAGATTGTTTTACAGTTCGAGACCAAACCTTGAATTATAGTTCAACTCACGTCATGAATGACTTTATAATAAGAAATTTGAAATGTATAGATCTATCAAGACAGGTAACCTTAAACCGAATTATTCGTTTTGAATCATTAAGTAATTTAGTGCATCTTGTCCGAGTTCGAATATATCCACACAATCAAAACATTCAACCCAAACCAAAAGGAACCTTCTATCACTATATACAACTGACTAGTCATTCTTTTCACAAAAGAAATAAAAATCATACGAAATAAGACATAAGACAGGTCGTCATATTTGTTACCCAAACAGTAAACAATACCTCTACTCAGTCCTTTTTATTCACCTTCTTTCGTGTTGATAATTTTTATTTAGATATATCCATGTACTACTTCCTATTCGTTTGTCTTCATGTCATACAGAGACGTGGACGGAGGTAGGAACTAATCCAAATAATAAATAGACATGTGCTATTCGATTTACCTACTCAACGTGTCACAAAAAACAAAGTGATGGTAAAATAACTGTACAGTCGTCTTGAAATTGATGTTTCACTCCTTTAGAATACCGATTATCAACATGAATTCAGGAAAGAGATTAAGTAGGACAATAAACGATGTGCTACTTTTTACACCTAACGTAGAAACTCTAATAGGAAGTCTATGTTTAGTAGCTTTCCAATATCAAAACCCCAATAAATTGGACTTTTTCATCTCCTATTATATTGTTTTTTATAGATACAAATGAAACTACTTTACGATCGACCTATAAAACACATAAACGACTTTCTCCCTTGTAACCTTCCTTTCCTCTAAGTTAAATTTATTTTCGAAATAAACTTACAAATTCTTCTTAGGTTGAAAAAGATTTACGATCACATCCAATAACTCTTAACCTAAAAGAGAAGTCACAAAGTCTTATCCTATTGGTACAACATCTATTAAACACGTTGAAGTCTATAAGGAAATGGGTGGAGGGGTTAGACTACGTTTTGGAATCTAGTTTTAACTTTTAATATTCTTAAGAGAGTCGAAAGTCACTCACTGACTGGTTATACCTTTTATCTACCTTTACATAAAGGATTGTATTTTTGAGACTACGTGAAGAAATGACTGATGACCTAATTTAATTAATTTATCAAATTGAACTTATCATATACTTTTTTTATGACTTTAACGTCCTCAACTATTGAGGTAAAGTCTTTGTTGTAATGTAAGGCAACTTGGATAAAAATTTACATTAACTTACCGTAGTCACAAACGATTTCGTCTTAAGTTTTCCCTTTTTCGAACGATAATTTCCATCTTGAGTACAAGTTTTCATTGTAAAAACAATTTCTACGTATTTTAAATTATGTAATCCTCAACTAGTCTTAAGGTAGATATAGACCATCCATTAAACTCCAAAATTTAAATTCATTGTTTGGATCACTTCGATAAAGTATGTTTCCCTCGGGTCATTTATTCAATCCTGAATGAATAAGTAAGTGAAAACTTTCCTAAACGTTCCGGCCCCTCGTAGACAAATATCTGTCTGTAGTTTCTGCATCCCAACAAAGTCTTCATCTAATACAAAGGAGTTCCAGTTAAGGTTTAGAAAAAAAACAACAACAACAAAGAATCTTTTTACGGTTCAAGGAGACAACAATACCATCTTAGGGTCTAATCGGGTCTCTTCGAATAGACAACGGGATAAAGTGGAGAATTAACTGCTTCGTCATAAACATTTATTCTACCATTCTAGAAACTCTGTCATTAAGACAGTATTAATTAGAACATAGGATAAGACGAACTCGTATCATGAATTATTTTTAAAAAAGTCACTTATTGATTATTGATTCCTTCTAGGTCTTAAGTAAATCCTTTGGTCCTTATCCATATCTCAAGGAAGGAAGAACCTAGGTACCGACACGTTGTTGACTTTAAACCTAAAATTGTAGCAAGTTAATGAATTAATGAAGAGAATCATTACCACTAGAGTACCCATAATTCCCTTTCGGTAAATTTAGTTATGTAACTAACTACTAATGGACTATTCATGGATTTCTATCTAAACATAAATAGTTTAGCTCATGGAATCTATATAAATGTAAAACTTTCGTATTATATTTGATAATAAGTCATGGTCAGATTGCATTACCAATTCCCGTCCTTACCTCGAACTTAAGTATGGGAACTAGGTAGTGTGTGTAAACATTAGAACCCGTTCAATGGATTACAGTGAGGCCAAAGGAGTATAAATTTACTACTATTTTCATCTAAGATGGAATATCGTAACAAAATTCTTAATTTACTCACTTAAATCAAAAGTATATAAGGGTAAAAGTGGCATTACGATACTACAGTAGTATAAACAAAGTAATAAGTATTTACAAACATCAAAGATAATATATCCTCCTTAAAACGACATAATTCATTCATTGTCACTCGTTTTGATAAAATTCTGTGTGACTAAATTTTACGTGGTTACTAATTTATGTTCAAACTCCTTCATACTCTCACTTTCGTTTACCAATTTACATATAGGACTTATTTCATACTCTCCATATGTTTACAACCCTTCCCTATAAGAAGTATAAGTAAATTTTACGTTTCTATGTCTCAATCTTCCCAAAATCCATTGAAGTAGTCCCGGTGTATCGACTATTCACCGTTTCACCTTGAATTGGAAACTAAGTTTCGGACGGATAAGTAAGTATATAAGTGTACGAGACAATACGACATACTACAACTCATGCTGAAATAGACTACAACTGTATAGTGCATTTCAATTTTATTTAAGTCTACTGTATCCCCTCCTATGAAAAACCATCATCCCACCAGTGACTTCTGTTTAATCGATGGGACTTGTAACGAAAAGAACAAGATATTTCAACCACCCAACCCTCTTCTTTATGTCTCTAGTGTCTATTCATATAAGTGTAAAAATGGCAAATCTTAATCGTCAATTGTATTACTTCGAAATATCACTTTTGGTGGAGGAGATGACCGTTAGAAAACGAAGAGGGACGGAAAATTCTGAATTCGTAAAGTTCCAATAGAAATAATTCGATTCTTTTTTTTTAGGAAAATTTATCCTCTACAATTTACCCCAGACCTATTCGATTCTTATGGGACCTCAATTTATTTGGGTTCTCAAACAACTTCCCCGAATATATATATATATAAAAAAAAAAAAAGGAAAAGAAGGGAAGTGGATATCATACACACATTTTGAAGGTAATCTATGGTATAAGTCTCTTCATAAACTGAAGGGAGGGAGGATGGAACAATTAAACTTTGTAAGAGTGACGTCACCAACATCCTTTAGTCCGTTCGCAAATATACCTAACAAATCTTAACCCTTTGAACAAAGATTCAATTACACCATTACTTCTTCCGTATAAACACAACACTTCATCCTCTAGGTTCTAAATAAACAAAAAAAGACCAATTAACTGTGATACGGATGAGAGGAGAATTTAGGAATATAAAACGGAAAATTAACTACTTTGCGAAAATGGATCAAACGACACAAGACAGTCTAGACTTCTGTCTTCGGGAACAGCATACGTAGAGATATGGAGATGACATAAGATGGCACGACATGGTACACACAATATATATATTATTCAGAATCGTAGAATGGAAACAGTCCAAAACCACTTCAACCTAGAGACTTCATTTTTATCAAACATTTATATAGAAGAAATCAGTGAATGAGACCTTTATAAACCCTGGAGTCTAGAATTCAGAATTCCAATATCTTGAACCAACGTTGATAAATACCACCTGGGACAGTCTACGAAAATAATCTAATATTAATAAGTCAAATCAGAGCAGTAATTGGAGTGGTTGAATTAACCTCAATCATAAAATTTTAAAAGTTACACTTTATTAGTAGTTTCGTCATACAAGACTGGGGGTCTTTAAGCGACCTGATAAGCGATCAGACGAAGATGATGACTGTAGGTTTCATTTGGTAGACAACTGATCCTCCAGTCAAAAGTCCGGGAACTTTGTCACGCAAACGTGAGACATCAAAAAAGACGTAAAAACATTCCTATTAAATCACCCAATCCTTTACACCTACATTACTCGAAGGAACATTAAAAAGGTATGAAATAATATCTACTCTTCCTCAAAAGGGAAGTATTACTACACTTAATGACGGGTGACTATGATGAGTATAAAAACAATCCTGGCTATCCCCCGTGGTTTTAGGTACCATCGGATGCCGTTTAGACTGAAGAAAGTCGAAAGTGGAAAACTTTTTCGTTCAGTAATCCTTTATCTTCCACCATCTATTTATACTTATGAGGAAGATCAGGGACCTTGGAATGAAGGGACCTTGGAATGGAAATACCATCTCAACATGGATAGGTGAACGGTGTGTCTTCGTTTTATGGGAAAGACTGAATCACAAAAATGAAGAATTGAAAAAAAAGAAAACAGAAATCTTTGATAAAAATAGGTCAGTTTCACCTTCACCTTAACACCTCGTAATATCCATAATAAAATAGTACTAAACATTAAACCCCAAAATTAATAACTTTCCCCTGTACGACCTCTAAAATAGAAGCGGTTTTTATGACACTTTTTCAGTTATATCTGGATTAACAACTTTCGTATTGAAGCCAACTGAAGACAGTATTTGTAATAGTATTTGAGTATTTGTAATAGAAAAATCTCAACCGAAAAATTCAAATAAAGTCCCACTTTGATCTCTATTTTCGCCCAGTTCATCCTTTTTTACATTTCTAGTACCATGAAATGCCAAAGAAAGATCTCGGCTATAATAACAAAAATATTTATTAAAACTGTATATTATTTCAGAGTTTCATATGTCTATTACAACTTAACACGACCACCTTTACCTGTTGTTCTAATAACTCTTATCTAACTTTTCCAATTTATCCCAATATACTCAGCCGATTTTTTACTCGAAAAAATTAATTTACCAGACTTTGTTTCGGACGAAAAAGTCATTTTGACGTCGTATTACAACTTGTTCTAATTCCAAAACCTCTATTGGTTTCAGTATTAAGAATAAAATTTATTACCATTCCATGTCGACGTGTTTTATCCAATATACATAAAGACAGACGACATGGTACTTTTACTTTACTACTGGTTTTGATCCCTTCAAGATCTCGCTCTCGACTTTTTACTAACCTATCCCTACCTAAGGTACTAGTTCCTCCTGACGTCTAATATGTCAATATAAGAGTAATGAGAACAATGAATTTCAAAGTTAATTGGTCATTGAGTGTATCTCAGTGTTTCACTTCTTTTACACTCCACATAATCTATCACAATCAAGTTAAAACTTTTATTCATTTGAGTAATGAACTCTAATAAACTTTCATATCTGATTTGTACCGTTTATATACTTTGATCAAAGATCGATACGTAGAGATCGTCCCGTATAAGAGGAGAGTTCGATAGTAAATGAGAGTAAATTAGAAAGTAAAAAAAATTAGGAGGGACGGGGGTTATTTTTTTCTTGTCTTGTCTTTTCTTTTATTCTTTTCACTTCTTTATTTCTGGATAGGATTTTAATTAAGAACCAGACCAAAAAGGAACACTTAACAAAAAGTTAATTTCTTGAAAACTCACTTTTTATAAAGTCTCTCTAGACATCTTTTTAACCAGAACAGTCAAAACTTAAACTTTATTTTTTTATAATTGTACTTCAAGATAAAGAAAAGAAGAAAGAATAACGGGATTTGGACTTTGGACTCTTCTTTTCCTTTAGAATACAAACACAATATGGTCCAGATAAAGGTTAAGACAGAAACTGGGGTTATAACAGAAAAAGGAAGAGACACGGTGCCAAGGGAGAACAAAAAATATACTTCAATTATTGTTTTGATCAGGACGACGTTTCGGAGATCATATCAAGAAAGACCACACTCTAAGTCATATCCTCAATTAAGAAAATGAACGGCTTGTAAATAACACATAGATGATACACACCGACAAAATCAGATATAACATTATTAGAGTTAGTAAAGAAAGAGTCATTTATACTTTCTCAATCGGTATAAATTTTTAGTATCAACATACATAATATCAATCACTTTGAAAATTTGAACGTATGCACTTTTGAATCGTGTCACAACCTTAACACAAAAAATACTAAAAGTCTTCCATCCATAACGATAATCATATAAAAAGATTCAAAAAAAATTCTAAGTAATAACTCTGGATCGTATTGATGAATCCCTAATACTCCTAAAACTTTTGTGACTCTGTAATAAGGGTCGAAGTACTTTAAATTTAGAGTAACTCTGTTTTAATTATTGTTAATTTTTGACACTCCTACAAAAATTAGGACACATTAATGGACCTTCAGATTGTAAAAAGTAACATAGACAAACGAAAATCTTAACCAGAGTAATATCTCTAACAAGACAAAAACGTATGGTCACCCCACCTGAGATGTAGAAAATCCTTACAGAGAATCTTATGAGTGATAAAGAATCATAATACGAAAAAAAAAAAAATTGTTACTCTAGATATACACTGAAAAAAATCTCACAGGATCTGATGATTTAATGTGGTTTCTTAGTCGGTAAGATTAAACTGGAACTTCTAAAACATTCTTTTCTCCATCGATATGATCATACGAATACCAACGACGTCCATCTCTACACATTTTTATACTTTTTAACTTAATGTCCTGTCACGTCTCACATTGCAATTTATAGAAAATTCAATCTAAAATTTACGTCACAAATATATTAACAAAATTAAATAAAGGATTCAGCACAGGTTAAGACGTCGGGATAGCTGACGTCGTGCGGTCTGAGGAGACAAGGGGTGACAGAGGACCTCAAATGAGTCTAAGTACAGGTAACTCAGTGACTACGAAACTCAAGGATATTAATTCACATGTATAAACATCTTTGAATGTGCATAAACAACTTTCAAACCGTTTTAGTTTCTTTAGACTCTTTATGTTTTTTAGTGAATATTAGGACAAAGGTCTTAATTAGTAATAATAAACTTTAGTAGAAACATAAGAAAAAGGAAGTACATATAATTAGTTTAATAGTATGTTTCGTCTCGACAGTGAATGTGTAAAACAGAAAACACAGAGTAAACACTAGTAAGAATCTTATATAGTCAATTCCTCTACAAAAGTATATTACTAATGTATGAATAAATCGACATTCTTGATCACTATGTACGTATGAAATTTTTTTTTTTTCTCAGAAGATTATGTATTTCCAAAATAGGTTCCGAATCTCATTTGTGACGATCAAACCACATACAGTTGACAAAATCAAAGAAAGAACCACTCTCATTCACTTACTCTCTCTTCCCCACTTACACCCATACACACACAACTCTCCATACAGACTCTCATATAATTCTTAACTGAACAAGAGTAAACGAATACTTACAAAGTATCATACTACAAATATTAAATAAACTAGAAAATACAACCATCTGTAAATCTGACAAAGTCATGTACCGTTATGTATATGTAACAACTTCGCTTGTAGGACAATGGTAATAAAAACTCATGTTTTCATAAAGAAACCTTACCTAAGGACCTGTACCTTAAACTCCCGCTCTTCAATAAGTGTATGATGTAAACTATTTTAAAGAGTAAAATGAAGAAAGTTTTTACACATTCTTACTATAACCTAAACTACCAGAATCAAAAATTTTAGACAATTTATTTTTAATCACAAAACCAAAACAGAAGTAAAAGAAATAACTGTAACCCTCCTAAAAGTACCAATATAAAATAAACCTAAATAAAACTTTAAAAGGAGAAAATAGCAATAATAAGATGATCTCAAAAAAAAAAAAAAGAAGGGACATCACCATACACCAACATAAATATAAATACCGATAATTAGGAAGTACCACATTAAATAATGTGTATAAGAGATAGTCAAATGTCATAAAGATGTTACATCTTTTAAAAAATACAAAAACATTATTCAAGATCTCTATACTGAAGATCTCTGGAAGAAATGAGGTCATAAATTTGTTTTAAAGAATTTATCAAAGAAAACTATAAAGACTAAAAAAAGGGGTTTCTATGTACCTATAACAAAAACCTGTATCATAAATTAACAAAGTGATCGTAAACTGGGACAACTGGTTAGGAGCCGAGAATTTTTCATGACAAGAGAAACGAACACATTATGGTGGGAGAGGACAAAAATGTACTGATCGACCAATAAAACCACAATAACGAAGGAGGAGGGAAGAAGTAACATATAGGAAACCAATAAACCATGGGGTAACGAGAAGGACCTGGAAAAAGTAGAACATAGACGAGGGAAAAATCCACAAAAATAGAGTAAAACACAGAAATGTATACGTCAACGATTACTGAGTTCTAATACAGAGGCTAAATTTGGAAGAACTCATGGTCTGACTTTGAAGACTGGTGAATTGTCAACATGTTTGGAAAGAAGGTTACGTGTCAAAAGAAAGAGTTCTCTTAGACAGGTCTCAGGATCGACCTTTGATGCATATCCAGTCACATCCTATAGACGTATTACGAAAAGAGAAATTAAGTCAGGTCAACAGACATTTTATTTGTAATAGACAGGAAGAAAACGAGTCGGGTAAGATATCACCACTCATCCTTGTCCTATTAGTATTATTGTCGAAGAAACCTCTTCTTTTCTTATCCATCTGGTGTCAGTAACCAGGTATCATTATTACTTTAGGAAGACCTATCCTCTTCTGACGGGACCGTCGACACATTTTAGGCACTAATTTAAGAACCAAAACGAGATATCCTGCTTACGGAAAAACTGATAACACACATAGGAACCGAAACAAGAATCCACTAAGAAGGAACAATAGAAGGAAACGGCGTAGACTTCATCATCCATAAACTCTCACACTGTAAGGATTCTAACGTTTCAAAATATCGTGGTATAGTCAACCGTATGTAAATCTCCGACGTCCCAATGAATTTCAAGTCAATATCTCAAAATATCCGGTCATTACACCAAACTACCATTTTGAGTTTGTAAATAAATTAACTAAAGATTCAGTCGTGGTACACTATGATTGATGTCGTCTTATAGAGAAAAACAATATAAAAAACTTTAGTCGAGTAAGAGGGGAGAGACGAACTGAAAAAGGAAAGAGGACACAATCGACCGAAGCAACTCTCGTGGACTTTACAAGTCGAGTCCACTGTATAGTCAGTCTCAAATTGGTCTCTCCGTCTTACTCATCTAAATATATACAATCTATCCATCTATCCATCCATCCATCCATAATTCTCGAATGTTCCTTAACCGAATGTGTTAAGACTCCCGACCGATTGTTTATGCTTTAAACATTCCATTCCTCAAACAATTCTCGAGTGGGTTCGACCTTGGGTGCCCGTATACGACGTCGATAACAATCTTTTCCTTATAGGTCGTTTCCCTATGGTCAATATCTGAGTTATAAACCTCAGTGTGAGCAGTCCTCCTTGGGTTAGAAAATGTTCGAGTAGACTGATTAAGTCTGAGTCATTTCCACTAGTGAGTCCGAATTTTTTTAGTTGAATAATCTCTGAAATTGATATAGACGTTTAGGGGGGTACGTTAGGGTTTCTCGTCACGAATCTGATCACAAACTTATTGACTCTCTTTCATAAATGTTTTACAGACAACGGGAAGAAAGGAGAATCAAAAGGGATTGGTTGAACTGTGTAGTTTTTAGTAGTATCCACCCTTTCGTTGTGAGAAATGGACTAGAAACGATATAGACTGTTTCTTAGAATCTCCAGTGTTTCAATTGAGCACCATAAACCTTACAGTTCTGTGAACGGAAAGGGTTTGGGTTTTCTGGAGGTCTAATGACCCGAGAATGTCCCATCTCAAACGATGACTCTCTAGAAGAGAGTCACCGTGATAAAAATATAGACAGAGACGAATGTTTGACGAATTTGAGTATCCACTCAACGACAAAGATCAGTAAATAATTTGTCGATTGTGTAGTCACAAAAATCAAAAAGATTGACGAAAAGAATATCGGGGTATGGACTATCAATCCACTAAACTGGATGAGCAATAACGTCCGTTCTCAAAATGTTTTACCAAAACGAAGACGTATTGTCTCCGGTCGGACTTTATACGAAGGAACGGTGGACAAGAAGATTCGGAATAGTCTCAAAATCCTTAAATAATAGCATCGTAAGGTGAAGATTTAAAAACTAATCAATGTCATATCCTATCGAATAAACTTGTTTCTCTGAGGTTTTATGTACTTCAAGTTCGTTCCATCTAATGCACTATTGGACCCCTACAGTGATGGAAGTCCAGTAAAACACATAGAATTCAAAGACTAGAAAACAATGTGGTAGTAAATTGGACATGACAGATCATACCATCACTGATCGGTGTATACCGATCACTCACGAACTTTACATCGATGATGTTGACTCCCAGACCTAAAAATTAGAATAAATTAATTTATTCGCAAACACCGATGGTATAACCTCTTACTTCCAGATCTTGCAAAGACAGTAGTGTCTTTCAAAATAACTTGTCGAGACGGAATCTCACCATTGAAGTAGACGTTCCAGACTAGTAACCGAATGGTCGTAATACAAGTACAAAGTAGGATAATGATAGACTTAATATAAAGGAGTTTTAAGTACGACTTTGGGATTGGGGGTCATAGAGTCCTATACCAATATACATTCTTATACTCAAATTTTTCCATTAATTTCAATTCAGTCCAGTACACCTACAAGAGATTAGGTCAGACTGTCCGTAGGAATATTCTTCTTGACACCTGTATTTTTCTCTGTGGTCCCTACACACGTACGTCTCTTTTCCGGTACGCTCCTATGTCATTCTACCGGTAGAGATTCGATTCCTCTCTCCGGAATCTCCGGATGACTATGGAACTAGAACCTGAAGATCAAAATTATTGACACTCTTTTATGTGACGACAACAAATTCGGTGGGTCAGATATATAAAACATTCCGCCGGGATCGTTTGCTTATGTACTCTTTATTTATCTTTTTACTTGTGTCTATTGAAGGAAAACTCCTTAACAGGTTCTTTAACGTTTGTATTGAAGTACAATATAGGATAACCGGTCTTGAATTAATATGTAGATATGGATTCTGGATCGAGAACGAGACACGGGTAATATAGGTCTATATTGAACATCCTCTTCACAAAATGATTTTCTTTTTTCCCTTACACCTATAACTTCTATTAATTGCAGAATATGGTCATATTAAAATCCTAATGTAACAAGAATACTGATCGTTATATTCTTTTTTTCAGTGAGGACCAAGGACTTTATTAGAAAAACCGGAACGAACCCAGGGTACAGGTAAGGACTTGGTCGTTGAAGTTGATACCTTCTTCTAAAAACAAGTCTGGAGCTAGTACAGAAAAGGTGAGGTAGATTCTACATCTGATCCTCTCCAACAAGGGTGAACTTGGAGTACTTTACCAAAGGGTTTCACTGACAAAGACAACGGTTTTTCTACTACATCCTCTTACCCTTCCCTTTCCCATAACCTGTATTCTGGAGGTTTAATATGGAACTCTGAAGGATGGAGTAAGGTGGAAACGACGGTAATGGAACCGTGAACGATAAAAGAATGAATCTGAAGTATATCGTCGAAGGATTAAACTAGAACGAGAGAAGAGAACAGATGGTATAAGGTGAATGATAAGTACGTTGTAAATCCGATCAGAAAGACTTTACATTTAATAATAAACTGAAGAGTAACGAGAATTTCGGGTTTGAAGATTCAACCGACATTCCAAAACATACGGATGAGGAACAACAAGATCGGAGTAAAACATTGTGAAAGTCACGTAAGACTAATGTGACTGGAAAAAGAATCTTGTACACCTGAAAGCGTGACCCCAGATAAATCAAAGAAAGGTCGTACCAGAAGTGAACTGGGAAGTAAAGGAGAGTAGAAAATCCAAAGTGGAATATATAGGATGAGACATGTCCTAACAAACGTCCTTGAAAAGAGGGGATGAAAAAAGGTGGAAAGGAAAGTCAAAAAGCGTACATGGACCCAACTAAATTGACCCCACTCTTTATCTGTCGAGACAACGAGAAACTGTTTCGAAATAATCATAATTTATGAAGTCACCTAAGTATAGACAAAGAATGGTGAAATTTTCCTTAAACACCCATCATTCTCACCCCCTCAAACTCACAAAATTGTAGGGGTTTAAGGATTGTCGATAAACAAAATAAACATACAGGTATAGTTAAAATCGACAATCCAACGTGGAAAACCTTAACAAAAAACGTGTAGTGTTCAGTAGTTTTTATACTAAAGACACCAAGTCGGATTACACAATTGTACAGAATCTCCGTTAAGAAGGCATAACGAGAAGTTCTTAAACCCTATAACACACAAATTGAACAGTCTACCGAAAACATTTAACAGTAATTTATACGGATAACTCTAAAACTAACTTTATGTAACTTTAAACCTAATTAAACTCCTCTCTATCTACATATCATACTTTGTAAGGATAGAATCTTTATATCGTACGGACATAAAAAGTCCAGGAAACAGATAGAAATTATTTTAAAACGTCAAAAGCACATTCAAAATGTGTAAACGACACCTCAAATAAGACTTAATAAATATCAAGAATAACGATAGAACTTACCATAAAAAAAAAGACAATACGAAAGATTAAATCAATAAAAACCTCAGATCCTTGTATAACTAAAACTATAAAACTAGAAACACATATACCGGTGATTTGAATTAAGAAGATTCAGTCAAAAAACAAACGAAAAACTGATTTTACGACATAACTCATGTCATTACTAACAGAAGAGAAAAAATCATACATGTAGATACCAAAAAGAAAAGAATAACGTAGTCAAAACTTGTGAGGGTTTTACGACTTATTTTCATTATATCCGATAGAAATAGAAAGGGAACACCCTCACGACAAACCAGAGGTTCATATTAGGAAATAATTAAAACCGAAGGATCCACCACGATCACCATTTCTTAGGAGGACGGTCTTCCTACGTCCTCTGTACCAAAGTTAGGGACTCAGTCCTTCTAGGGGACTTCATCCTGTACCGTTGGGTGAGGTCATAAGTACGGACCTTTTAAAGTGCCTGTCTCCTCGGACCATCCGATGTCAGGTACTCGGCGTTTCTCAACCCGTGTTGACTCACTGACTCGTGCGCACGTGCGTATGTGTATGAGGTAAGAAGTACTCGAAGGGACCACCAAGTCTGTCATTTCATAGACGCACGTTAAGTCCTCTGGACCCAAGTTAGGGACTCAGTCTTACTAGGGGACCTCTTCTTTCCGATTTGTGACTTCATAAGAACGAACCTCTTAAGGTACGTGTCTCTTCGACTCTTCGGACCACCCGATGTCAGGTACCACAACGTTTCTCAGTCTGTGTTGCCTCGTCGATTGTGAAAGTGAACTAGTTAAATCATATAGAGAAAGAGAATGGGATGATTTATCATAGTCTTTTCCATATGACTTAAAATAGTTTACGAAAAAACCGTAGATAACTTTTCGATTAAGAAAGAAAGAAGGGGAAGGGTTCGATAAGTATATCACTTAACGTTATTATTTAAAATGATTATAATTTGACACAAACTTTATGAATACTACATCAAAATTGTAAGACAACCCAAACTAAAATAATTGTAAAATTAAACATAAAAGACACCTCTAATAAGTAAAGTATAATCTCAAAATTTGAATAACCCTCTTTGATATTCAAGTCAGAATGTAGTCAGAATGTGTCTAACACGAAATGTCTAAATTATATATACATCGGAAAAAGGAAAATTGGAATATACAAAATAAAAATTGACAAAACGGTAACTCGACGATCTTCAAACTAGTCCACTAAATAAACTAGAGAAATATCAATTCATTAACAAATCACCCAATTCATTAAATCACACATGAAGAATTAAAAAATATTAATTTTATTAACACCGATGGTTACGTTGTATTTTAAATAATAAAATCGGTAAATGCACATGTCGATTCATTACAATGCATGCAAGTGCAACAACACATCATCTAGACGGCTTGAAAAAGTAGAACATTTTCACTTTAAGATATGAGTGACCTGTTGTCAAAAGGTAAAGGGAGAAGAGGTCATGGACCGTCGGTCACAAGATGAAAGACAAAGATACTAAAACTGATCTATGAAGTATATTCATCTTAGTATACCATGAACAGAAAAACACTGACCGAATAAAGTAAATCGAATTCTAAGTAGGTACAACATAGTACACTGTCATAAAGGAAGGAAAGATCCTGATTTATAAGGTAACATATATAGATGTAAAACAAAATAGGTAAGTAGGTAACTACCTGTAAACTCAACGAAGATGGAGAACCGATAACTCGGAGAATTAAAATGTAAATTAAGTACATTAAGCTTAAATATAACTGAAGTCTCCTTCTATCCTTGAATCAGAATGTAAAGGTTTATCAATTAGTCAACTAAATCGATAAAGTAGTAGACAGTAAAGTATATAAATTTATTATCTTGCTATCTGACCTAATATGGACGAGTCATGCATGTAGAAATATACATAATGTAAACATATTCGAATTCCAGGAATTTTAATCAACAATCGTGATTCGTCAAAGAACATGAAAAATTATTCATCGATTGTAGGCATCCTATAAAACGTGAAATGAATCACCAGAAAAATTTAGGTACACACACATATTCATACATACATATAAAAAGAAGACATTCGGACATTCGTCCGAACCGAAGAAAGAAGGAAAGAAGGGAGGGAGAGCAGGTTTAAAGACGACTTCTTCATTTCCAGGAAAGTCGTGGTCGTAGATACAACAACAAATCAACGATTCAGCACAGGCTGACAAATACTGAGGTACCTGGTGACTCGACGGTCCCTTCGAACGTCGTAGGTACACACGACACGAACAAACTGAAAAACGTTGGGGTCCCGGAAAACGGGTGGTCCGAAGAGACAGGTACCCCTAAGAGGTCCGTTCTTATGACCTCACTCAACGGTACGGAAGGAGGTCCCCTAGAAGGGTTGGGTCCCTAGCTTGGGTCCAGAGGACGTAACGTCCACCTAAGAAATGGTAGACTCGGTGGTCCCTTCGGGTTCTTATGACCGCACATCGGATAAGGAAGAGGTCCCCTAGAAGGACTGGGTCATTAGCTTGACCCCAGAGGACGTAATGTCGACATAAGAAATGGTCGACTCGATGGTCCCTTCGTGTGGCCTAGATATGGTACAAGAATAACTAAACACTACAACGATCAGCATTGATACGACGGAAACCTGAACTTGTGGAGGTATGTGAAAATCCCTTCCTAGTTCTTTGATATCTACACAAAATCAAGAAAACGTAATAGTAAGATCACAAGAAATCAAAACAAAGTTATAAAATTTTTATATAAAAGTTTATTCGGTGCTTATTAAATTATGAATACGTCAACGATAAATCCTTTACGGTTTTATCTTCTTCACGATATACTGGACTCTATCTGTTCAGAAATAACATGACTTAGGAAATTTAATTTGGAACCGACTTCATACGTCGGTTCAACGATTTTGACACTGACTACAAATAAAACAAACAAATTACAATCACCTTAGAATTTCCCTCTAACGTAATAGAAAAAAAAGTAGAAAATTTAAAAAAAATTAACTTCATATTAACGGATTGTGACGATACAGTCAAAGATGAAATGTCATCTCATTTAGTCGATATACATACGTATGTAGCGAAAAAAAAAACAAGAGAGAAGGGGTTGGGGGGAAAAAAACCTAAAGGAAGGGTAACTCCAGTGATGTCTCGGGACTCATACGTAATAGAAGAAAGACAAAAATAATTCAGTACATCATTTATATTTAATATTTGTAAATTTGTCATCTCCTTTTATTTCATACTCAGTTTCGAGGGAAGAAGATATCGGGTTCCATATCTAAAATCAGTGGTTCAGTGCAGACTGAGAAAACGTTGGGGTACCGGACATCGGGTGGTCCGAGGAGGCAGGTACTCTAAAGGGTCCGTTCTTATGACCTCAGTCTACGGTAAAGGAAGTGGTCCCCTAGAAGGACTACCCACTTAAGAAATAGTAACTCGGTGGTCCCTTCGGGGGTTCCATATTTAAAATTCACATATGTAAAGTACCGAAGGATACATAAACGTGTATATACAGACGTGTACATAGACACATTCGTTTAAAAACAAAATATATTTCCCCCAGTAATATATCTATCAGACTTTAAAAGAAAAATTTTAATTATTAGAATAGTATCTGAGAAGGGTACATTCACGTGTATAACTAATAGAATAAGAAGAATTACCGACACCTTACAAGGGAACAGTTCATAGTACTGAAGGTACTAAAACAACTCACAAATACCAACCACAAAACCAAAACAGGACACAAGAAGGTAATGTTTATTATGACGTCACCTAAGAAAAACTATACATAGAGAGACACACATACAAACATAAAATCCTATATAAATTCACCACTTTCACGATCTGGTTTCCATGTACCCAGACAAAGACATTGAGTGTAATGTAATACACTTACTCGAGACATAAAAAATTTGATGTCACCAAAAAATCACCAAATCATACAAAATCTTACACGATACAGTATACAGCCCAAAATTCGGGGTAATTATAGATCAGAGACACCTACAGTGAGAGGCAATTGACAAAATAGGTAATTCTCTGTCTATTTTGTAGTGGAGAAAGGACTTTCCTAAGTATTGTGAATCGTGTAACCCATTAATATTGGGGTTATTGATTATAAAATTACTCACGAATGATATATGATATTAATACATCACAGAATAAATTAGGAGTGTTGAGATTCTCCATCTATTATGATAATAGGTGTCAAACATCAACTTTTTTTTAGTTCCTTTTCTTATTGAACGAGTTCCAGTGTCATTTACTACCTTTATCTTATATTTGTACTCGTCAGAGTGTAGTTTCAGACGAAAAAAAAATTGACCATATCAAGTGACCAAGGGAAGACAAGGGACTAGAGGGATTATTAACCGAGTTCTCTATAAACCATATTTAATGTCTTGACTGATCGAGTAAAATAGAACATAAATCCAGAATAAATGTCTAGACACACTTACTGCAGAAAAAGATTAAATACTGTACGGAGACCCAGTAATATGTATTCATCATTGTCAAGACCATGTAAAGTCTCAACCAATCTTGTGGTCTAATATCTTGACGTGGGGTGGAGGAATTTTTTTTTGTCTGAAATAACCTCACATCAATTACAACGAAACAAGACAATGTAAAACAATAAAGAGACTCAGGTAGAAATCGTTTTAAGTACACTAGAACTCTACCTAAAGTATCTAACACTCACTTATCATATGATGAGACATGGAAAAGACCTTGTAGTTTAGTTTTATATATTGAACATCTATTCAATTCTACACTTCACTCTTCATGGGACAGAATCTGAATTGGTGTACAGAATTAAGTACGACAGTTCATTCACACTATCCGTTCGACTTAGAGTCTCGGAGTGTTTTCGCTGTCGTATGGAAGAAAACCCACCCCTCAGTCTACTCTAGTAACACAGTTTTGTAAACACTTGATATTGTCAGAGGTATTTATGATCAAGAATTTTGACTTCAAACTCCTTATTACCTCTCGTAACACTTAACCCAATGACAAATTATCATACAAAACGATAAAAATTTTTCATGTTAAATTTTAGACATTAATTTTTTTAAAACTGAGAATAAAACAAAGGATTGAGGTAAATTAACCTAATAAAATAATTAAGTATCTAACGGTCATTTTGAGAAACCGACATCAACACGTATACCTAACTAAATAAAATACATTTCACTCACAATCGTATCCTTCACCCTAAGAAATCACTTCACAATCAGTGAGTCAGTACAGGACAAGAAACACTGGGGTACCTGACACATCGGACGGTCCGAGGAGACAGGTATCTTAAGAGGTCCGTTCTTATGACCTCAACCAAGGGTAAGAGAAGAGGTTAAGACATCACTTCTAAATGTTTATTATCAACATACCCAATCTACTAGAAAATCCTAATATAAATCTTAAGTAATCTAGAAATCACGAATTTATCTTATATAAGAAGTCAAGGAGGTCTTAAATTTTAAAAAATCACGAATTGGTATGACAATTATTTCTCCCTCTCTATTCTCATTACCCTTTACGTCGTAGGAAAAGAACAAGAATAGACGAAAAGACCCTTACTACTTCGTTTGGTATAAAGCTACTGAAGAGACGATATTCGAATCGTCCACTAAGTCACCAAGATCTATTTTACCGTTTCCTATTTCGTTTTTAGACTGATATGACAAAAGAATTTAGAGTCTTAGAAATTTCGTATCGGGATTGAACGAAACACCTAACCAGAAAGTAAACATGGAAAGGACGAAACGAAAAGAATGAGACGGGTCATAATGGTAGAGGGTCAGACTCTAGGAGAGGTGACAAACTGGTCGAAAGACCGATATTGGGTTTGAGACTATAACTTAAGAGAATCAGTCTTGGATCAAGACCTTATATAAAATTCAACAATTACACAGAATCCATACACCCTTCAGAAAGGTATACATCTTCAAGAATGGATGAAATCGGAATAGTGGTCTAAGAGAATGATAGAACATAGGGTTCTGTATTTTTTGTACCCGAACCATAACGTCGAAAAACAGAAGGTACGTACTCTTTGAAATAAAACAAAGGGTGTCTCGAGTCTTCTTGTCTTATCGTTCTCCTGGGTAAGTAACTCAGGACTTACAATTCTAAGCATTTAGAATTAGTTTATGATTCCAGAGGACTGGAGTGAAGATCTTCGTCTTCAAAGGGATTTTTATAATTAACTTCCCATAACGTCAAAGTAATTTAGGATCTGTACACTGATGGACTGTTAAAGACACGGTTTGTATTATAATGTAAGGTAACACTTTATTGGGTAACGGAAAATAAAAGGTTATAAAGAGGACCCTCCCCCCGTAACATATCTTTCTAAATTAAGTTCCACCCTTTGAATGAAAACATAGGACGAAATTATGATACACTGAAACCCTTTCAATGATGAATTGAAGGAAAACAAGTAGGTATAACCTTGATTATTAAAAAAGATTTCTTACCTCTATTACATTTGTAGATCATGTGATAAAATACATAACCTCTATAAGTAATGAACCTCAAAAACATAAATTGACAATTCACATTATAAACTTACTGTAAGAGTAACAAGAAAATGTTAGTCCTCGCCAAAAGAAATGGAAAATATCGAGGACCTAAAATCAATCTAAGAGTACTTTTGACACCTGGATACGGGGGAGTGTACATGAATTTATATAAGTATGTTATAAAACGTCTAAAAAGTCATCCTATTTGAAAACTCCGTATCCAGAAACTTGGAACCTAATAAATATAATCGACTTCTCATGGTCTAAAGTAGAAAGTAGGTAACTCTAGTTACTGGAAAACACGAAAACTAGTAGAGACTTTAATTTTTCATTTGTTGAGGAAGGTACGGAGAGGGGTTTATTAGTACAGTTTCTATTTATTAAAAAGAAGGTCTTTAACTGTGACATATTGGAAAGTTTCCTAAAAGAAACCCCTATATTATCTAATCTTGTAAAATTTAGTGATGGTTTTTAAAAGGAAGGAACAAGAAAAACTTTAGTAACCTTAGAATTGAGTCCCCTTTTTGAACAACTCTCTATTGACCAAAAACATAGACGGAAAAAAGGGGGATATCCATACTGTCTACAGAATCCCTTACTATTCTACATGAATTATAAATATCGATAAATGAGTAAGTTACAAATTTCGGTTTGACATTTAAAATTAAACTGAAGAAGACCGAATAAAATGTCAAAAACAGAAAAGAGAATTTATAGCACGTAACTAACGTAAGGAAATCGAAAGAAACAAGGGTCGTAGGGTGAATCCAATAAATTTCTAACTTGATTTGGTGTCAAAACTTTTCGTTCTTTGTCTACAATAATGTAACCAGTTTGATGGAATTTCTCCTCGTCTTCCTGGAGTAATCGAGAAAATTGAACCACACACGAGTCTACACACACCCCTTCTTCCCTTCTTCTAGGTTGAAATCTGTATCTATTTAGGTCTAAACTTATTATAATAGTCATGACCAAAAGAGTGTTATAAAAATCAGAGGGAAAAGAAGAACTTAATCAAAATAAAAGTCGATCCGTTTCTACCGACGGTTTCCTCTCCCCCGACCCTATAAGATCGGTCACCCCCGACCCTTCTGAGTGGAGATGGGTTTAGTGTAACTTATAAAAGGGGTGTCTGTACTCCCTAATACAATGATCTTTTCACCCGGCCCCTATTTCGTACAACTTATCATTTTAATGTCAAGTGTCAGGTGATGTCCATGGTAGTCTCCTGGTCTTTAAAACTTCTTCTATCTTTCAAGTGCCCTAGCGTAACTGTCGTTTTAGAGTTTCCTTTGACCTTGAGTTCTATAGTCTCCATTCGAGTCCAAAAGGATCCCCTTGGAACCTTTCCGAGGTCCGAACCTCAGTTGTTCATGTCTCTTGTCATCATTAACCCAATGAAAGGTCTCACGACCCAATCAACCTGGAGGTAGGAGGAGAAGGAGGTCAGATTTGTCGAGACCACCGTCACCACGGACGGGAGTCCGGATTTCAGATTCTTGACAAGAGAAAATTCTTTCATTCTGATTGTCAAGTCATCCTGTAGACTCTAGAACCTTAGACTCTCTCATCGTCTCCGTGGCTTCGAACGAAGAAGTCTCTTTTCGTGAAAACCACCTAGGGTCGTTCGAACTGAAGAACAAATCCATGGAAAGACCCCACGGACGAATAGACATACGAGACTGATGAATTTATCATAGTGTGAGGGTAAATTCACTCTATGGTAAACGTTTTTGTTCAGGCTTGTTGTAGTCTCTTTCGGTTTTCATTAGAAAATATTCGGTTATATTTGTTTGTTAACTCCTCTTAGTTCTACCTTCTGCTAATTCTCCTTACTTTCTTGTGGACTGGAGTCTATTTTAAGGCTTCTTTTGGAGTTTCTTTTTTTTTACATTATGTATAAAATGATTCTAAATTCTTGTACAACGTTACTAATCAGTCTCAAAGTGCCTTTTTCACTGTCTCTTGGTCTTTTTTAAAACTTTTAATGTTACTATTTACAATTACTCACCCAATTTATTGTTAAATCGTAATTAGTTCTGACTCAATAACTAAAACGTGATTTCTGCTTCTTGAGATCTATACTTCGTTTTCTTTTTTTCTAGACCCTTTTACCTCTCCACACCTTTTATATAGTGTTTCAAAAGTGTAGACATTTGTAATCAAGATCTTTTTCACGTCCTTCACCCTTCCTCTTTTTATAACTTTCTTTATTAACTTTAAAGTACTCGGCTTCTTTCTATTGTTTAAAGTCTAATTTCCTCGGGTATATCATGGTGCGTCCTACTTACTTTTTTCTGGATGTAGATCTGTGTAGACCATTTTAAAGTCTTACGATTCCTATTTTTCTTTTAAGAGTCAATGACGGTCTCTCGCCCTTATTTTTTACCTTTTAGTTTATTGACTTTAGAATCGTCGGTACGACTTACGAACTTCTGTTCGTCATAAAAGTGGTAAATCCCTTTTTATCTAAACGTGGATTTAAAAAATATGAATTGATATGATAAATAGTACACTTCTGTTCATTTAAAAATGGGAATCTTTTTTACTACATAGAATGTATTTATATGAACTCTATAATAATATGTTACCTTTTATATTAGGTTCTATCTACTATACCACCATCCCTTCACAGTTCCCTCCTTTTACCATCGATGTAACCGTTAGTACCTGGAAGTTTTTCTTGATTTCTCTTGATCTTCTTTTAAGAATCTGATGTACCTGTGAAGAGCAAGTTGGTCATTACAGATTTATTATATTTTAACGTAAAGGAAGTCCCTAATCATAAATGGATCAGTACAATATTTACGTCAATTAAAAATCAAAAATCTTAGTTGGATCTTTTATATATTTTATCTGAATTAATATCAACACTTTATCAATTCCTCATATCAATATTTGAAAGTATTATTTTTCTACAATATTGGGAATTTTCACCCTCTATCTCCCGTTGTTTCCTTCTCAGTCACAAGTAAAGAAGTCACCCGTCAGTTATCTATTGTGTATTTTTAATTATTTAGTTCTTTGTTCAATGCATTGTCTTTGACTTGTCTATAATTTCAATTCGAACATTGGTGTGATGTTTAGTCAATGGTTACATTGTTACATAACGATAAAATAACGTCCGTTCATTGTTTTTCTGAATTGACAAGTAGAACACGGAAACGTCGGAAACTTAAAAAATTTTAGGGTGAAAGGACGTAGTATAAATATTATAACTTTTGTAACGTCTACACAATATAAATGGATCAATCTATTATTATGAAAATAAATATTTCATTGTAATGTCCTGGTGTATCAAAAATCTTTGATACACTCCATCTTTATAACGTGTGTACTTTAATTAAGGTCCTTTAACCCTTCAACGTATCTTATATACTTATAAAAATACATTCTACGTATTCATAAAGAAGTGACTGAAAGGGAGAACTAAAACATACAGTTAAGACCTGAGTAAAGGTACTAAGAAAAAAATTTTTTTTTCAGACAATTTTTAAATCTACATAATCTTTTAAAACTCAGGAAGGGTGGTTACCGGGACTTATTTTACTGTAAAAGAGACTGTATGACTTCTGGCCTTAATCTTCGTACCAAACAGGTATTCTTCCTTCAGTACACTAGTCCCTCTCGATCGGTGACCTCTGTACTAATAGAAGACCTTCTTGACCTTCTCAACTTTCTACCCTTATCTTTACCAGAAACAATAGGAAGGTTTCTACCCAGAATAAAGGGACTGACCTGTTACGAATAACTCATTTCCTTAATTAAAATAAAACTATTGGTGAAGTTGAATTTCTATCCAACCGTAGGACAAACAGGACATGTATCCATTTTACAAAAAACTCTTGGATTAAAATCCTCAACAACGTAGTCTTTGTATAAAACCCTTCGCATAAAGATTAACATACAAAAAGCATAAACTAAAATTTTTATTATTTTAGAATTACGATAATATACAGAAATTCATAACTTTCACATTTTATGTTTTCTGGGATTCTACATACATGTAATATTACTAAGATGAATTTAATGTGTATCAAAAGATACGTTCGACTTCACGAATTTTTTTTTTAGTTCAATACGTTTATATATGAGAATTTTATAAAATACTCTTCATGAAAATTTTTCTTCGTAATATGACCTTTAGTCCCTTATCAAATGGACTCGTATTATATAAACCGTTAAGACAATGCGAAAATTTGTGAAACATTCGATAATCAAAAAGTCACCGATGGTAAATTTGATAATGAAAGTGTCTCTCTACAATACTATATACAAGAACTTCTCCTACTTTTAACAGCTAACCACTCCCTTATAATACTTACACCCAATTCAAACGAAAGTATTTTGAATCATCATTAAAGTATTTTATACGATTACAAATAGACAATGTATGTATTTTCAACATTTATAATTGAAGGTAAATGAATATAACATAATCAAAAACAACCGCTAAACCATCATTTTGATTTATAAACTTTAAACACTCTCTTCAACTTTCATTACCGTTGTAATGAAGATTGTATCGATACAACACCCTATAGGAGGACTACTGGTTTCTCAGTGTCAATTGTCACTTACTTTAGTCATAAAAAAATATACATATATATATATATATATATGTGTGTGTGTGTGTATATATATTCATATATACACACATACATACTCCCACGAACATAACCCTAGGACAGATATCTAAGTGGAACCTTTGAAATCTTACAGTTAAATACGAGACTCTAAAAGGAAAACACTTCTGGGGACTTCTAAGAGATAGAGATCAGTCCTAGTCCAATCACCTTTTCCCTGGAACGAAACGTTAAAAACCCGATCAAAAAACTCTTGTATCTGTTAACTTACGTTATGCAAAGAACCCTCAACCTAATACTTACACTTTCTCATGAACGTCGTCAACGCACGTCCGTCTGGAAAGCTCTAAACGACACTCATCTATCCGGTCCTTGTCGTCTCGTCATTGTCCGTAGTACTGTTTCGTCTGACTACCCTCGAACAACGGTCGTTGAGGTCTGGCAGTTCGTTGGTCCCTCTCTCTAACGTTCCAACGGACCTATCCAAAATGTAGGACTAATAGAAGGTACGGAAACTATGATAACATTCACTGGACCTTGACAAACAATACAGGGGACCTCATCTTGTCAACAGGAAATCTTTCCATCATCTATACCACTGAGTCTTTTAACCCAAACCCGAACAGTAAACAACAATAAACACAAAACAGGAGTAGGAGGGGAGAGGGGTGGTGACACAGACACCTCACCACCATCCCNCCCCCCCCGCCATAAGTAAAACGTTCATCTATGAATGAGGAAAATTTATATCCTGTAAATTACATAACGAGTGGTTTAACTCTCACGAAATGACAGTTATCTAAATCGGATAAACTTTGTTTTGGGTTTTTGTATCTTGAATAAGGGTAATATATACACGACCAAAAAAAGAAAAACTTTACAACATGTCTGTTTAAACCCTCCACTTGTAAGAGATTTTTGTTATTTACAGTATAGTTAAAATATACTTTCACTTTTACAATTAGTGATCTGGGATAACACTTTATGATCCCTTCTTGCTTAAGTACTACACTGGGTAGTACCCACCTCTGTTCTTTACGTCCACAGGTCGTCCGTGTTGACATTAACGTCTACACTTTCCTCCCTTTCGACGAAACAAAAATGAAACGAATCACATAGTGAATGTAAACCTGTTCTAACACGAACATAAGACAAGACCTACCTTAAATGTAGACCTACTTTATAAACAAATTTATATTATTATGAAAAACATGACAAGACTCACCTCAAAACTCAAAATAAATAATTTCTTTTTACCTTTCCTTGATAAATAGTCTCCTCTACCTTTTTTTGTAACTTCTAAACTAAAATTTGAAAGACTTCTTAGTCCTAGTTCACAAAGATTTATTATCTGACAACTTCCATGTCATTGAAACAGTAAGATATAGGCGACACATCATATTTCGGACAGTGGATCATTTGTGAGTCATTTATAAACATATGTACTCACTATCAATATTACCAGAAGGGTTTTTTCAAATGACCTCGGAAAAATAGTACAATCTGAAGTCTTTTTAAAATAAATTCTTTATTTATGAGAAACAGTACAAATCTTATATGATGACGTACCAGAAACGTACTAAAATACATACTCTCATATTAAAATATATAGGAATGAATTAAGAAACAATGGATTCGGAAAATCGACAAGGAGTGCATAGATTTTTGGACAGGTTGACAATTATAAATAAAACCTCCAAGACCACTTCAAAATCAGTGGGAATAAAATTTTATAATAGTAGTTTTAATCTGGACCCTATATACACTCCTCTGACACTCTCTTCGACAATTTACGACAAACACAATTATTTTTTGGTAGAAAAAGAATCAAACGTAAGTTAAAAAAAGGGTTATTACTACCTTCCTAATGAAATCTTAAAATACGAAAATTTTCCTTATCAAACTTGATTTACACCTTCCGTCTGATTGTGATAAAATAATCAAATCATTCTTGTATGGGTTTCTTAATATGTCTTAATAATATACGTCTTAGGAATATTATGATTTAAGACTGTCTTTGAAGTGTTGAATGATTCCATTTCTTAGATAATTTGGATCCACTCTAAACATAAATTGTCATTATCTTAAAAATCTTTTACTCTATTAAACAGTCAAAATAAAAAAATATTAAAATAAATAAAAGAAAAACCAACGTGACACAGACAACGTCTCGGGTCCGAGAAGCAACGACACGTGCCCGAAAGAGACCAACGCCGTTCACGCGGATGAGAGATCGACGTCACACGTCCGAAGAGTAACTCCACTGAAGAGAGCAACGTCTCGTACCCGAGAGAGTCAACACGAGATACATCCTAGTATCAAGGGTCTGGTACCTAGTTTGGACACATGGGACGTAACCGTCCACTTAAGAATTGGTGACCCACGGTTCCTTCAGGGTTGCATTTCAACAACAAAAAAAATTTGACTTCCCATTGACGAAATGTCACAACACAACCAAAAAACGGTATGTATTTGTACTTAGTCGGTACCCAAATGTATATAGGGGAGGAAGTACTTGGAGGGAGGGGTAGGGTGGAGAGATCCACCAGTGTCTCGTCGTTTAACTCGAAGGAGGTAGTATGTCGTTAAGGGTGATCGATAGAAAAAATGTGTACTATTACATATACAAAGTTACGATGAGAAACTTAAACAGGGTGAGAGAGGAAGGACGAGACACAACTTTCAGAGAGGAAATACAGACGTTGAGATAACAACGGGATGTTTATCCAAGTAGTCATGGTAAAAAGATTTAATGTGTATATACGTAATTACATGTTATAAAGAAAAAGACTAAAGTGAGACACATTGTCGGAGATCCACATACGTAGAGTGATCTTGACTAAGTCTATACAGGTAAAAATACCGACTCATCATAAGGTACCAGGTATACGTGGTGTTGAAGGAATAGGTAAGTAGACAGTTACCTGTAGAACCAACGAAGGTACAGGACCCATAACATCTATCAAGACGTGACTTGTAACCCCATGTACACAGAAAATGTCAACACCGAAAGAGTCCCATAAACGGTTTGTCACCCTAACGACCCAGTATACCATCAAAATAAGAATCAAGAAAAAGAAATTCTTTATAGGCATGACAAGAAGTATCACCGACATAGTTAAATGTAAGGGTAGTCGTTATGTCTCTCAAGGGAAAAGAAATGTAGGAGAGGTCGTAAATAACAAACACCTAAAAAACTACTACCGGTAAAACTGGTAACACTCCACTATGGAGTAACGTCAAAACTAAACGTAAAGAGATTATTACTCATTACGACTTGTAGAAAATTGCACAAATAATCGGTAGACATACAGAAGAAACCTCGCTACAGACAAATCCAGAAGACGGACAAAAAACTAACCCAACAAACAAAAAGACTACAAGTAGACGGACTCGACGAACATATAACATATCCAATTAGAAAACAGTCAACGAAGTAAACGTTAATAAAAGAGGGTAAGACTCCTAATGGAAAGTAGGACAAATACCAAAGGAAACGACACGTTTTCGAAAATTCAAATTATTCTAGGGTAAATAAATAAAAACAAAAATCAAGGTAATGAGACCCTACACCCAACTCATAGAACGATACTAAATACAGTCTCAGTTTGTAGTCCAAAAAAAAATTCGGTCTCTAAATAACAATAAAACATTAATTATTTAACAGTTCAATCAATACTGTGATAGGGTGTGACACATGGTGGTAAACGATCACGTTTTCAAAAATTTGGTATGACTCCGTATCCCGTCTCTCTCGTCTCTGTGTACTTATAGTAGGAATTGTTGAAGGAGAATCAGTACGGAGGCAGAATTAGAAACATGTACAAAAGAAGGTCCCCTCTCACAGTCTTACCACGTATTTTATCACCCATTGGGCGGTAAATGAGAAAATTATGGTTCGTTGAATGTCTTCATTACCTTAAGTCGAACACAAAGGGAACTAAAATGATTAGACTTGAGTAAAATCCAATGAAATTGTAAAATTAAAGGGAATTGACATGTACTCTCTTATACTACTGATTCTCTTATGAGTTGGTCTCAGTCGGTTTATATGATGACTGGGGTTTCAATACAAAATTATCCAGGATTTCCTTACACCGAGTCTACCATTTCCTAGACGGTCGTTACGTCCTCTAAGGTTAAACTAGACACTCAGCCTTTCTAGGGGACCTCTTCCCTTACCGATGGGTGAGGTCATAAGAACGTACCTCTTAAGGTACCTGTCTCCTCGGTACCACCCGACGTTAGGTACCCCATCGTTTCTCAGCCTGACTAACTGACTGTTTCTCAGCCTGACTAACTGACTGTCTCCTTACATGGTGGGGTCATCAAACTCTCAAGTCGTTACCGTATCAAAATTTAGGTACAAAGGTAGTTCTTTAAATGACATGTCAATATAAGTTCATATACGTCTCATACACACGGGAAAGCAACCCGTATAAGTAACGTCATAATGTTTTACAACCTCGTTGTGTCACTTTCACTTCAGCGAGTCAACACAGATTGAGAAACGCTGGGTACCTGACATCGGGTGGTTCGAGGAGACAGGTAACCCAAGAGGTCCGTTCTTACGACCTCACCCAACGGTAAAGGTGTTTACGTGTAGTTTCCCCTTGACTAATATCATGTCCTAAAATAATCACTTTAAACTTATTGATAGTTTTAGTCTCTCTCTATATGTATGTGATTAGACTTTGTTAATACCTTATAATGTAAAATTTTACCTCTACATCCTTTCATACATGCTATAGGAAGACAAAAATATTTTTTTTAAGAACGTGATTCTATACGAAGTATATATATCCAATAAAGACCTTCTTATGTGTTCAACACGGAAAATTCCCAACCACTCTCTATGCAAATAAAGAGGGATATAACAGAAAATATGTCCTTACAAAAGATACAAACACGTAACGAAACATCCATTTTTGGTATCAAATTTCTTTTTCTTTCATTGGATACTTCCATTACTTTTCTTATAATGACACCACATAATCTATATAGTCTTTCGGAGTCAGTATAACATCGTACTAACAAATCCTCTTTATTTTCCATTTAAATATCTCTATCAATGTATATCAATAAAATCATTACATATATCTGATAGTCTTTAAACTGATCTAAAACAATCGGAAAATTAAATTTAAGATAAATTGAAAAATTACATACATACAGTCAATACGAACCAGGTCCGATAAAATGTGAAGACGACTTTATCTCATCTTTTCTCTTTTTATCTCTACATTACTGATGTAAAGTATGTAAAATTCTCCACTCTAACCAAGTCTAAAAGAAAAAAATCCTCAAACAAAAATATATCTACCCACTTTATTAATATAAAGACGACGTCGGTTAATTCACAGAAACAAAACAAATTTTTACACCTAAAACTTTTTCAGAACGGTAAAGGATTTATCTTTTTTTTAAAAAAAAATACCCTCGTCTTGAAATGTTCCTTCTAAACTAACCTTTTTTGGTGTCACAAAATACACCTCCTTGTTTTGGTGTGTTTTATCCCAACGAACGAACAATTGTTTAAAGACACACACACACCAAAAGAAAAAGGAACAAGTTTCTTTATTCACGACCCGGATTTATTTTGACATTTAAAATCTTCTAAGGAAATAAGTCAGAACGATAAATAACTCGGAGAAGACAGTAAAAGGAGATGAAAAATACTCTTCGAAAAGAGAAGTGAAACCTGTAAACCTCGAATAACACAATTAATAAGAGGAAATACTAAATTCATCGTAAACAATCAAATACAAACAAACGTATTGACAATCATCCAATTGATAATAATATGAAATTACGAAAACGGGATCCACTTTTAATTTCTAAAATTTTAGGTAAAATCCGTTTACCCCTTTGTCCAAAAAAACGGAAGTTCGACTAACTTGATCTTCCTTCAATCGAATGATAATCCAACATCCTAGAATGTCGTCTACATATACTTAGAGGAAAGTGTGTGGGAAAGAGGGTTTCATTGGACACGACACCGTATCCAGGAGTATAATTGTTTTCTTGGTCTTTTATTTTAAATCTTCTTTAATAATGAAACGACATATTGTTTCTTAATGTCTTTCAGAGTTTTCATCTAATACAAATTTAAGTCATAAAGACTCTAGAATAAAGTTACCGGATTTCTACTATTAGTGTCTTGTTCATTAAGAATCACCATCGTTATTAAATTTTCCCTAACCCTCTCGAAGGGACCACCAGGTCACCAATTCTTAAGCGGACGGTTACGTCTCCTGTGTTCAAGTTAGGGATCAGAACCTGCTAAGGTGGACGGCGCCTATACGGTGTCGATGATTTGGGTGAACGGGATCTCCGGTGCGAGACGTTGTTCTCTTCGGACACGTGGCGTTGTCTCATCGGAAGCGACTGATGTTGATATCTCTTTCGGGTGGTGTCGGTTTTTATTTATTCTATTTCCCTAATCCTACGTATTGACCTATAGTTTACTAAGGAAATAAGTACGTAAACAATTAAATTAGTTGTTTATGAGTTCAGGAACGAGAGACGGTCTCTGACGACCGAGACCCATATGTAACCGTTTGTTTCGCAACGGATGAAAGTAGTTCGAACACTAGACATTCCCTCTCTGTACTATGTACTATATATTTATAGATATTAAGACATTCTTTCCATATTACTGTAGAAATAATCCCTTTTGAATTGTCATTTCCAGTCTTTTCGAATTCTCGTCGTGACGTAACAGGATCTCGTCTCCTCTTTCTCTGTCACTTACCAAACTAACTGAACTTGGAATCCCCGGACTACTAAACAATTTCAATCTTTCGGATAAGAATAGAATACCCCTTATTCTGACAAAATTGCAACTCAAGGAACTTAAGTTTAGACAGTAATGAACGAAGACAACCTTTTTCCAAACTCTTTCTTTGAAACAACAACTGAAGGGAATTAGATTCCTACTCCGTTAAATAAACTCCATTCCTTGTCTGACTTGACCTTCATCCCTTTATCACTCTCGGTCAAAAGATCAAGAAGTATTCGACACAGAGATGTGACCTGTAATAAAACAAACTCTTCGAAGGTTTGTCTTTACATTCGTGATATATACTAGAACCCTATTACAAAAATTATAGTAAACAAAAGGTAATTAAAGTGTGTAGGAAACCTCAGTCTGACAAGACCCAAACTTAAGGTGGACACGAAATATTGACACATGACACACGTTGAACTAAAAGAATAGACATTTTACTCCTGGTATGGTAGACCTCCTTCATATCATCTACCAAGTCTCCTGTTTGACCTCGGTTAATGGACCCAACTTCAGAATCGAACAATTAAATCAACTCTCATTCAACCCTTTCAACGAATTGAAGAGACATGGAGTCAAAGGTCTTACCTCTATTATTATCAAGGACGGAAAGAAAATAACTCTAAATTACTCAATTATATATGTTTTACGAATTTTATCAAATAGTGTAATCCTTCGTGTTCCATCAATAATTACAATAATCAAAGTTAATAATAGTGGATCCCATAACACGCCTCTTCCGTTATCGTGGGGTGAGGTCATGAGAACGGACCTTTTAGGGTACCTGTCTCCTCGGACCGTCCGACGTCAGGTACCCCAGCGACTCTCAGCGCGTGCTGATTCGTTGAAGTGAAAGCGAAAAGTGAAAGTAAGTAACCTCTTCCTTTACCGTTGGACGAGGTCATAAGAACGGACCTCTTAGGGTCCCTGCCTCCTCGGACCACCCGACGGTAGATACCCCAGCGCGTCTCAGCCTGTGTTGACTTCGCTGAATCGTCGTCGTCGTCCCATAACACTTCCAATTTATTGAACAAACAAATTTTTTTATCACTAAACATATAACGGACTGTGTTATTTTTATAGAAGATTTATTAGTCTTTGACTGTTCATCTATGAAATAGAGTAACTTAGAAGTATATATGGACAAATCTTCTTTAAAATAGACAGAACAAATAACATGGATCCTATCAAAGACTATATGTCATCTGTCATGTAAAAACAAAAAACAAACAAAATTTCTAAATAAATAAAAACCGACACACCCGAAAAGAGATCAACGCCGGTCACCCCCGATGAGAGATCAACGGACGTGTCCGAAGAACAAGGTGACCAAAGAGAACAACGTCTCATGTCCGAGAGCCCACGTATCCGAAGTCATCAAGACCCAGGACCCGAGATTCTCGTGTCCGAGTCATCAACACCATGTGTCCGAATCAACGAGACGCCGTACACCCTGGGAGGACCTGGTCCCTAGCTTACGTACAGAGGACGAAACTGTCCACCTGAAAAATGGTGACTCAGTAGTCCCTACGGGTTGTTAGGTAACAACTCAATTACAATAGTGTAAAATGTTTATTTATTTGATTCCGGGTTCTTTTAATGTTCCACAAATATGATTTTTTGTTGTAGTGAAACTCCTCTGTAATGACCTTTCCGGTAAGTATAGTAGAGAATCTCAACTGGTATACACAATTATTATTGAGGGAGATTAAAAAAAGAAAAAGGAAGAGAAATTTTTCTAAGTGAAAGAAATCAATCCAATCTTTTTAAATCTGATCTCCTTGACAAGTGGAATCTCAATGTTAATTTCAACAATTAGATTAACTCACTAATGAAGTTCAAGTCAAACATACCGTGAGAATTTCACGTCCCAATTAAACAATTATGATGTCTTGTCTCGTATTTTGTAAAAAGGAAAGGGTAACACAAAAGATATAAGATCTAATATATTCCTTCTTTAAACCGTCTCATAACCCAACTGGTTTTTCAAGACTCAAAAAGACATTCTATAATACCTTTCGGGGTTCGTTTGAAAGACCAGTCGAGTTATCAAAGTGACTTGATTCCGAGATAATGTCACCATTTATATTATTTTTTAATCGAGACGGTACTCAGTGGGTATAAACGATAAATTACTAGGTCTTGGTCACAAAGATTTAAACTACGTAGACTTTATAAAATTAGAAAACATCATAAATAATGCTCCCTCCCTCTCCGGTAAAGAAACCAATCATTTATTTCAATTTCCGTAAAGATCTTCTTCGTATATTAGAACTACACAATACCGAACGAAGTTACTAACACTTAGACAACTTATAATTAGAGTAAAGAGAAACTATAAAGGTTCGTTAATCAAATATCTTATGGTCTAATGGTAATTTTTCGATGTAATTTAATAATAAAATTGTGGACGTTCAGGTGAGGATATACATAATATATTACGTATACGGACTACATTGTTTAAGGATTAAACTATAGTGGAACGGAGGGAGAAACACATAAATTATGTCGGTAATTAGAGTGATGTTCCGAAATGATTCCTATTTAACGATGCATTGGGTGAAGTTGGAGAAAACAAGTTGGTCCTTCGGTCTACACAAATTCGAAAAATTTTTTATGTAATAATAAATAAAAAACTTTTAAACTTTAATATTTTAAACTTTACCATTTTGTATTCTCTGACATAGATAAAACAGACACCTTTAATGAACTGACTTCAAACGAAACCTTATCTCGAAGACATAGAAATTTTTTATGTGTCACTCAGTGGGGGACGAGAAAACCATCTACGGACCGATCACTTGTCGATTCGACGAAATCCGTACATTATCTTGTAAGGTAAAGGACAAGGGAACGACTGTGTCTCCTCACAAGGACGACCGTTACTAGATTAGTATCACGTCATTCTTTGTACCGTCAAACTATTTTGTACCACCTCTGTCGCCGACTTTACCTTCGTATACAAGATCTTCTGTAAGAACTCCATCCCGATCCAAACATTTACTTTACTTTCAACTTTAGACTTGTTTCTTTAGAATAGACGGCCTTAATAAAATGTCTACTTATCTAATCTCCTCTCTCGTTTCTCTCCGTCTCGTATTTTCGTTCTATGCCAGTCTGGAATAAGGCACACTCTTACACCGTTAGATCAAGTGTGCTAATGATTTATTCAGATCTTAATTAAACAAATTTGAATTACAACACATTTAACATCTATATACAAACTATCCCCCTTTTTTCTTTCTTCCTTTCCCGAAACCTGAATTATTTTTCGGAACACGACCACCACTGGAAATCTAATTGAGTAATCTTCCACCCCAGACGTTTCGTCGAAACTCATCCAAATCATAGTATACAGAATCTTAAGTAAATGTATAGATTCGGGTGTTGAGAACGAACATCAATTGATAATTTTTGTCGACGAATAAAATCAAAGATCCCATTTTAATTCGTATATATAGTTAGATTAACGGATTAAATCGACCATGTAAGACCAAGATCCAAAAAGTACAATGAAACTAATAATATTTTATTTAATAAATTAATTTTTGATTTTCTGACATTTTAAATTCCGTGGTCACGAACTCTCGAGTGTTTTTAGACGTAAAACTCAGTACTTTTAAACTTAACATAAAAGAGAAAAAAGGAAGAACACAGTCACAATGTCTTGGATAAACGCATATTTAGTCACGTTCCTTTATGTACAGTTTCACTTTGATATTAACCAAAACCGGAACCTATATCATATGGTATTTTATAAAAATAAATATCTGTTTATAAATTGAGTAAAAGAATAAAACCCCAGACATCCCAAAAAGGGAGGAATAATTTTTTTTGACCGATTAAAAATACTACTAAATTACTACTACTCACTATAAGGATTATGAATCTGACAATTCTATTAAATAATTTATAAAATGACAGGAGTCCTTTTCTTAAACAATACCCCTCTCCCGAATCCTCTTATTTGACGTTTCCCTTCGGTCCGCCCCAATTGTCCTCTTTTTTCGGATACGCGTAATATTTCACGACGTACTAGTTACTCGTAAAAGACCTCAGGGAGTCACACACGAACCTCGACTGTAACGTCGTTCAGAGTACCAACAAGACGTCTTACTTTTGACTAAGATAACACAATAGATCGAGGAACCGTCTGTGGACGGTTGTATGAGAAAGGGGGAGAGGAATCTCAAATAACAGACTCAACTTAAGAGACCAATTAAAGGTAAGAAAAGGAGAAAAGAAAAAAAATTAAAACTATGATAATCACTCAAAGGAATCTTTACCATACCATTTAATAAGTGAATCTTTATCACTATATATAAAAATAACTCCTTGAAGACATTAATCGTCACCAGTGTACTGACAATCATCAAGTCTAATTTGTTCAGATAAATATTTCAACATCCTCCTGTAAAAATAAACGAAAAATTTTGAAAACGAAACTTAAAATTTTCTTCGTATGGAATATCTAAAGTCATTTAACTAGACTGTAAAAGAAACCAGTAAAATTTAAAGTCGTATATTACCTAAAATCTTCAGACAAATAAAAGACTCTTTTTGGATGAACCCGTATCAAAACACGGAATTCACATTTAAAAAGATTATGATGGAATTTTCAACTGAAAAGTAATAAGGGTGATTTCGTGATCTTCACAAATTACAGTACCATTTTAAAATGCAATGGATTGAACAAGTATCAATGATCAATCAACGTCTCCAATAAATGAGAGACATTAAAATTGACAAACAGGATTAAAAGAGAGACAATTAAACTAAGGATATATGGACAGTGTAATGTGGTATGATTCACTCATTAAAACAGAAATAAAGTACAATGAAATAAATTTACTCATAAACAGTTCATAACCGTCTGATCTTCACTTTTTAAAGGTTGATCATTATTTTATAAGAAGAAAAGTTTATAATTTTTATGAGTATTACCCCTGCAGGGACTACCAGGGCACCGATTCTGACAACAATTACGTCCCTCGGGGTCCAAGCTATGGACCAGTCCCTTGGTCTAGGGTGTACCGTGTTGATTCTCAGACGTATAGTATCGATTTCTAGGACGTACGATGTTGATTCTGGACCGTGTCGGTTTATTCATAAAAAATTTTTTCATGAGAACTACTGGATTACGATTATCATTTTCTAATTTTTCTTATTTGAAGGATTGAGACTTCGATTTACATGGTAAAAGATTTCATGGAGTATACCGTATAAAATATGTTACTTGAAGGATCTTTTAAAATTACTCAATTGAGTAACACATTTACAGATTATTACTTATTACTTCAAGTAGATATATGGTGTCACTATTAAAATAATAACATAGATTATGATTCGGTAAACTTCAAATAGTGGTATAAAAAAAGGTATTAAAAATAGTAATACTGAATAAATAACTCGTAGACCTTAAAATACATCTAAAGACCAATAAATGTAATTTGTGACTTAAGGAAAAAAAAAAGACAGAAACTTATATTGAAGCAGAAAACTTAGTATGTAAAATGTTCCATGAAAATAAATTCAGAATTTCTCTTTTGAATTTTAGTTGTAGTAATCACTTAATCACGTCTTATTAAGAACATTACGACACCAAATGGAAAATTTGACACTAAAAAATAACATATATGGGTGTACATAAATTACATGTAAAAATTCACTAGTAGTCAGAACTCATGACATTCAAAGAATTTGACTATCATGTTGTCTTTTTCTAACTAAAGTTGAACATAGTAACGAAGAGTCGAGAGATATCATTACCCAAATTATCTTATCAATAAATTTAATAGATCTATTAGACCAGTCACTAAAAAAAGAGGTTTGGTTTCATCAGTTTCACAAAGACAAGGAAAACGGGTGGAATTGATTATAAGTCCTTTTACCGGTGGATGTCCACTATCCGTCGGATGTATTTATGGAAAAAAAAAAAAACGAATATAATAAAAACGACTCTGTACTAATATTAAAATCTTGAAACTACAAGAAGGAGACTCAGCATACATTATTACCTAGAATCATGAATCTTTCTAGTTCTCCTTTTTTTTCAAGAGGTTTGAAAATAAAAACCCCCCTCCTCCCTCACAAAGGTTCAAACACACAGGTTCACGATACGCATATTTGGACTCTATAATATATTCGAAAATTTTATACTTTTGTTTTGTATACTCTCCAGTCTATGAGTTAATGATATATAAGACCAAAATAAGAGAAACTTGGTACAAATCATCAAAAGAAATTCCTAACGAAATCTTTACTTTTTTAAAATATTCATAAAGAAAATTAAAATTAGTTCAAGTTTTATGAAAGAAGTCCCATATCGTAAACTATGTAAAAACGGAAATTTTCATGGTCACAAAACTTTTATTTTTATAAATGTAAAAATTCTTATCATTGAACGGGTCAGAACAAGGACACAGTCGATCTAGATCTCACAGATCGAAGTAGACATGAAATAAAATGTCCAACATTATACATTCGATTTTCGGGATGTAGAGACACCAACAAGGAATCTATAAGTCACCCAACTCCTAAACCGACTTGAAAAAACCTACATTGATGTAATTCCTAAACTAATTTGTATAATTCATCCAAATAATACCTTGATAAAGAACGTAAACATAAATAGAACTCTAACCTCCCCAAAATTATTAGAACTTTTTCAGTGTCCCTGTAACAACAAAGAAAAACTAAACAGTGGTAATACCCGATCACCATTTACCATGTAAAAGTAGATTTGTCCCCTTCAGGTGAACGATAAATAAATTTTTAATAAAAATCATTACTATATTTTCGAGACGTTTCATTTGAGAAAACTATCACAGGACAATATAAAGAAAAATAAGACACTTTATATAACCGAATATATTACGTATAGGGAGTATACAATATAGTCATTCAGAAGGTACTTAAAGATTTAAGACATAGATATATCCATCATATTATGACCACTGTAAAAAGTGATTCTTCTGAACCTCAATGAGTATATACGCACACACACACACGTACGCGTGGGGAGTCAGTACAGGCTGAGAGCTGGGGTATCTGACATCGGACAGTCCAAAGAGACAAGTACCTTAAAAGGTCCGTTCTTGTGACCTCACCCAAGAGTAAAGGATGAGGTCCCCTTAGAGGGAATGGGTCCTTATCTTGGGCGTCATAGAACTTTCTTTCTTTCACTTCAACGAGTCAGCACAGGCTGAGAAACGCTGGGGCACCTGACATCGGATGGTCCGAGGAGACAGGTACCCTAAAAGATCCGTTCTTATGATCTCACCCAACAGTAGTGGAAGAGGTAGTAAAGTACTCCGTGGACCATAAGATGAGTAATCGTTTTTTGTCGGTCTCTCTCAGAGTCGACATATGTTCCTTTGTCACGGGGTTACCTGGATCCGTTTTGTCCTTTCGTAAGGTGAACAGAGAAACAGATCAGAAACGGTCCTACTAACTATATTTTACTAACTATAACCGTCCGTCTAAGAGGGTGACACGGTGGACCCTTCGGGGACCCTCAATGAGAACCCTGTATTTATATTAAACTGGATCTCTGTTTTTTCAAATCGATTTATACATTCAATAAACTTAATTATTTACATCGTAAGAGGTAAGCGATTCTCCAAAACCTCTGTAATCTGGACAACCGATATAACTTAGGATATTAAAGTGAGGTCTTAAAAAACTCGTAGAAGTTATACGATCCGTCAACTTTAAGTCACTCTAATCAGGTCGATCGAAACGAAGTAGTTTCATTTTTAAGTCATCTGTCTTACAGACAGTAACCATAAATTTGTAACTTAAGTCCTACACATATCTACATACAAACTTACGAACATAAAATGAAGTAAACAAAAAGACCTATCAAAATCGTAAGACTAAAAAAAAAAATCATTCGTTTATAAAAAGAAATTCGTGAAAAGTCAAAACACACACACGAACAGATTAACAATACGGATAAATACTTACAGTCCGACAGATCTTTCAGGGGATCTACAGTAACAGTAGATAAATAAACATTTCTAAAACGACAACGGTCAATATAGTCATACAACAATATGTCTACAAGTATATTGTGCGAGTGTATACGAACGAAGGTATATGAGATACATGTCTGTAAGTACGAAATACTTATGAGAATAAACTTTCAACTCAGGTAGAACTTACCTCCCCGTCTTCAACGTCGTAACGAAAGTATGTGGTTGAAACTCTCTTACGTATACTCTCATCATCTTCTACTGATTTTCTATCTGAATTGCAATCAATCATTAGGGAGATTTCTTCTGATTATAAAATCACCTCATCAAAGTTTGGAAAGTTCACTTCCAAAGTTTGTCGAACGTTTTCTATTTCATTGATGTCTATACATTTAATTACAATGAAAGTGTTCTTTCATTACAGTCCTAACAGGTTTACGATGATCAGGGTGTAATTAAGTTGTATCAGACCACCAATTCCACCTTGTATAACACTTTGTACGTAATCCTTTCAAGATGTAGTACACAATGGACGCATATGTATATCGTCGCGACCGTGAAAGACAAACACTTAATAAACCCAGGGACAAGACTACGAACTGACTTAGTGAGTAAGACTACAACTTCACTGAACTAGTGATGTCTGAACGACTTATATAAAACTACATAAGAACGAATTAGTGACCAAACCAAAATCATGGATCGAAGGTCTAAACGGTTTTGTTTCCAGAAAGTCCTCCACAAATGTTTATAGAACTCCATTGAAAACCAAAACCAAATTACTCACCGATCTAACAACCGGTAATTATAACCAGAACCTACCTTGGTACGAAGATTGATTGACCGATATATACCTGTCTATCTATATACAATATGCATCTTATGGGTGTATTAAAATATCACTGTTACCTTTAACTGGTATAATCAATTGTTAAACAACTTTTAAAATTCAATAATATGTCTTCCTAACACGACAATGTCAAATTGAATTAAAATATTTTTTATTGAAAAGGCTTTCTTTTGTTGACTCTCCTTACCACAATGAAATCTAAAAATGTTTATGGAAACTTCAGACCGAATTATCTTCTATACAGACGAAAATATAAATCAGACAACGTTATGTAATAAAAACTCCTTCAGATTCTTTTTTATAGTAGAATTGTAAATCTTATAAAATTATCGGGAAAACTATTAACACTTATAAGAAGAAACTATGGTCAGGATTTTGATACTACCAAAGGACCTCTAATCAACATCACATCTTAGACTTTGTAATAGTCACTTAAAAAACTTGAAACAAGTCAATTTTGGGTGACTAAAAAATACATAGAACTCATCTAGTAAACCACGTACTAAAACATCGTAGCATGAGACCAGTCAACCTTTTATGAATGAAGTATTCTTTAAGTGGGAATTAAAAAAAGTGAATTAATACTCACGTACCGTCTGTTCTATACTACTAACCACTATACCGGAACTAAACACAATTCCCTTATCGTCAAAATGGGTGGTAATAAAAACATAGTAGTCACATTTACAGTTATGTTACTTTGTCCGTTTATTGTAAAATCATGACATAATATTTTTATCAAAACTGAAGTGTCTGGGAGACTTTGTCAAAACTCCTAGGGATATCTAGAGCGCCTAGTATTAACTCATTGGCGATCAAATCATATAACGGGTTCAAATGTCAGTCATTACCGTATTTTGATTCTAAATCTAAATTCAGATAAACTAATTTTACAAAAGAAAATGGTATAATAGTTTAAAATTTTAAATAATGTGTCAGGGTTGAAGAGAGTGAAGAAAACAGTGAGATCCAAAGAGATAGGAAGTTGATGTTATATCGTCTATATTTTATTTTGCCCTTTTAAAAACACCTTTTTTTAAATTTATGACAAAACGTTAAGCAGTAAGTCTTAAATATCTTTTCCTAAAGCTTCTAAGGAAGCACTTTATCACTCACTTCCTTCGATCTATATTCATCTTCACCAAAACGAACGTCTTATTGTAATACATTATGAAAATTAAAACTATTTCTACTTATTTCTAATTTTTGAAAAAGTAGTTTACAGAACAATATCAAGTCTTACTAATCCTTTCCTCAAATATTTAATATTGACAAACTTAATGAGTACAATCGCTCACCTTTGTTTATCTACTTCATACACAGTTTAAGTTTATAAAAAGAGAAACTTCTAAAATCCGAAGAAAAGTAAATAAACAAATAAATCTACGAAACCCACAATCAATACCGTGTGTCCAAGAAAAAGTAACACCACGTGTCCGAGATTTCACACACCCAAGTCATCAAAACCTCGAGTCATCAATACGTGTCCGAATCAACGGGACGTTGATTCCTAGAATAGAATCAAGGGACTGGTCCTTACCTTGGGTGCAGGGACTAGAACCAAAAGGTCTGATTCGGTAAAGTGGAAGGAAACGTTTCATCGTTTAATTCAACAAATTTTAGATGAACTATGAAAGGGGAACATAAACATACATGATACAAAAACGGTGTTTAATTAAAACTTTAACCGGGACTTTAGTACACCAGAGTATCCTTTTCTCCTAGATATTGTAGACGTGTAGAGAACAGAAATGCGAAGAATTTACGACGTATGTTGAGAAGAGGGGTGGATGGTTTAAGGTTCACTGACAACCTTCTAAGAGAACCTCTTCCCGGACCGTTAGGTGAGGTCATAAGAACGGAACTCTTAGGATACCTGTCTCCTCGGACCACCCCAACGATTCTCAACCTGTGCTGACTTCACTGAATCGTACGTACGTAAGTAACTCTACCCTTCGTTACAATTAGGTGACAATTATGACGAACAACCACTAAAGACATCAGACTTAAGGAAGAAATTAGAGTTCGGAAAATAGTAAATCAGACGAAGACTGAAAACTATGAACGACAGGTGAAACAAAACTAAAGAATGAGGACGATGTCTAATAGATCTAAGAAGAGGAGGAGAACTACAAACCTATAAAACTTGTCGGATTGAGGAACAAACAACTGGAAGAATAAAAAGATTGATCACAAATAGGAATTGACCAAGATTGGAACTTAAACAAGACAACGGTAAAGAAGTCAGAAACAGTGTAAGATGTGAACATTAAATACGGGACAGTAGTATGTTTCTAGTTGTATATAAACATACTTGATAAACTCGTTCAAACTCTTTATCAAAGATTTAAGAATACAAGGTATTCCTTCATGACCAATTCTAAAATGTTTTTAAACACGACCACAACTTCACAAGTGTTTATAACCTTTTAAAAGGAAAAATAATAAAACAGTGTAAACATGTTATAATAGTAGAGTTTTATAGAAAGAGTAAAATAAAAAGGACAAAAAAAATCAAAATAAATACTTTATTTACCTCTATCATCACCTATCTTTCAATGAAAGAAGATTTTTTTACATAAATTCTTTGGTTTTATAATTCTTCCGGGATATATACGGTATACTTTTTTCAGAAGAATCCATCTAGTAAAACATTTATAAAATATTTAATGTTTCTTATATAGAAAATATTTCATACTATACACTCTTACGATTTAATGTAGTTGTAATTGAAAATTCATAAAGATATAAATTATCCGAAGGAAAAAGTAACAGAACTCGAATATCACTCTAACATACTAAAAGACACTTATCAAAATAAGAAGAACTACAGGAGTCACTGAATCGTAACATAGAACTTGTGTCATTTACGAACAAAAGGTAAACCTCAATGTGTACATGTGACTCCCTTAATGACATGACACAAAAATAGACCCTTTCAAGAGACTTGAGAATCAAAACCAATCCATATATGTACCTTACTCCGTTTTCTCGATTGTCAATTAGTACAATAAGTTTAGTTGGGTCCTCTAGACATCCAACCTCAAGATTGTATCAGAAGCATACAATAAACTTTATTCATAAAAAGAAGAACGTGAAAAACCAGAGATTTCAATTTAACATGACATATCAAAAAGATTCTAGGGAAGATATATATAATTTCAGAATTGATCTTGAGTTCTATCATCGAAGTCATTGAAGATTTGTTTTTCAAACTGCACTACCACACAAAATGTTCAAATTTTGAACAAAACGAAACAATAAAGTGTAAATTCTTCGTTTATGTTCACGTCAAAACGTGGACTTTATAATAAACTGTAGGAAGATAGGTGGGTCGAAATAAAAATGTAAATTAGACTTAACAACCGAAAATGTAACAAAATATTATAAGACAATGATGAATGTCACAAATGGACGATGGGAGGAGTTGTAGATAAGTAATAAGTTTCAAGAGGAAGGGATCCCAAAAAAAGGACAGATCGGAAAGAAAGTTCAAGTAATAGAGAATGGGACAAGATGAGAATTTTTCAGTACAATCTGACACATGTAATCTTTATAAAATTACAGAGATATTACACGAATTATTTACAACTTAAGAAATCATACCTATGGAACTGAGAGAAATTTTTTTTAAGGAATACGTAAATACATTTTCTATAAAGTAAGGTGGTTTCTTAAACTTCATAGAACATTCTCATATATATAAGACTTTTTATTTTTATGTTTTTAGTCTTCATCATTCAATTATGGTCACCATTTTATCTGAAGTCAAGTCAAGTCAAGTCAGCGAGTCAACACAGGCTGAGACACTGGGGTACTTAACGTCGTACGGTCCGGAGGGACAGGTAGTGGTTGAGGGCCTCAAGTGAGTTTGAGTACAGGTAGCTCAGCCACTACGGTTGATCGGTAGAGTAGGAGACAGTAGGGGAAAAGGAGGACGGGGGTTAGGGAGGGTCGTAGTCCTAAAAAGGTCACTCAGTTGAGAAGTGTACTCCACCGTATTCATGACCTCAAAGTCGAAGTCGTAGTAAGAAAGGTTTCTTGTGGGGCCTGACTAGAGGAAATCTTACCTGACCAACCTAGAGGAACGTCAGGTTCCCTGAGAGTTCTCAGAAGAGGTTGTGGTGTCAAGTTTTCGTAATTAAGAAACCACAAGTCGAAAGAAGTGTCAGGTTGAGAGTGTAGGTATGTTCTGGTGACCTTTTTGGTATCGGAACTGATCTGTCTGGAAACAACCGTTTCATTATAGAGACCAAAGGTTATACGATAGATCTAACCAGGATTGAAAGGAAGGTTCCTCATTCGCAGAAAATTAAAGTACCACCGTCAGGGGTAGATGTCACTAAAACCTCGGGGGGATTTATTTCAGACTGTGACAAAGGTGACAAAGGGGTAGATAAAGGGTACTTCATTACCCTGGTCTGGTCTGCGGTACTAGAATCAAAAGACGTACAACTGAATCTAACTTAATTGATCGTTGTTCTCGGTTTAATCTATGAACTACTCAAAACTCTACACACAACAAGTATTCGAGACATTCGTACCACCTACAAGACCTCTTAACTATGTAAAATACCTTAAATCTAGAATCTTTTATTAAAGAGAAACACGGGGACATAACCTGGATGACGAATAACATAATTTATTGAGGTAGGAAGATTTTCATTTGTTCGAACTATAATCAAAGATGTTTTACATTCGGTTCCTAAATGACTATTTTAAGTCAACCCAATTTTTTTGATCATGACATCGGACTCATGAGTCAAAAGACCATCAGACCGAACAAAGTTCCTATTTTAAATCTTGTGAGTCTCGTCTCCAACGTTTAAGTACCGAAGAACCGACATAGTCTGAATCCTTACGTAAAACATATCGACTGTATTACAACCGGGTGTACTACCAGTAAATAAATCTAAAAATTTTTTTAAGTAAAGTCTTCAAGACACATCAAAAGTGACAAACCCGGAATGTCTACAAGATAATTTGAAAAGGGACATTCCCTACCTTCTGAAGAGATGGGAGAATCTAAGTCACCAACTCTACACGTTTAACTTTTCTTCAGTTTTGGGTTTCTTCGTTAATTCGAACCCTGAATATACGGAAAAAAAAAAAAAACCAAGGTATTGTAGAATCAACACCGTGTACCCGAATCAACGGGGTACCGTACATCACAGAAACCCAGCGTCAAGGGACTGGTCCCTGACTTGGTAACAGAGGACGTCACCTTCCGTCTAAGAAATGGTGACTTAGTGGACCCTTCAGGACGAACATACGGCAGAATTGTTTCCTACTATTTAACACAGGATTGATCGGTTCCCTTTTTCTTAAACCTAAAGAGACCACCTTTTAACATCCTCCCGTTGCTATACCCTTTTGACTAACCATTTACAATAACAATAAGTCAGCAGGTCAACACAGACTGTGAAACACTGGGGTATTTCACGTCGTGCGATCCGGACAGACAGGGAGTGGTAGAGGGTCTCAAACGGGTTCAAGTACAGGTAATGTAGCCGTTACGACAGGTCAGTAGAGTAGGAGACTATGGCAGAAGAGGAAGACGCGAGTCAGAAAGGGTCGTAGTCGTTGAAAAGGTTACTCAATCGATAAACGTAGTCTAATGGTTTTATGACCTCAAAATCGAAGTCGTAGTCAGAAAGGTCGTTCATAAGTCCAACTAAAGGGAATTCTAACTGACCAAACTAGAGGAATGACAGGTTCATTGACCCAATAGATAACTTCAAAGAATACGTCTCAATTCAAACTCGGTAGTGGTCACTATTCTCAGTAGAGGTTACTGTCACTAATTCTCAGAAAGAGGAGAAGGACCAAATCCTCTCCGGTTCTACTTTATGAATCTAATGACATTTACTATTAAGAAATATAAAATAAACAAACAACGAATATATATCCTTACGTTACCGGTAAACATATAACTAGAATATAGGTTAACCGAACGATTTAAGTGAACCAATTGGCCCCAAAAAACAAACAAACAAACTACCATCTTAAAAGATGTACGTACCAGTAGAGACGTTTAATTCAGTCAAATAGAGACGAAGAGGGGATAAAAAATACGGAAATTAAGAATAAAGAACGGAACAACCGGATGCATCCTGGAGGTCATTTTATGACTTATCTTAACCACTGGATAACCTGGTTCAACGGAACAAAGACTAGAATCGCCCCCTTCACAAGTTAAAAAGGATTAATTCATACTACAAGAAATATGAATAAAGAACTAAGGGAATAGACCAATTCTATAGATGGGGAGTCGAGTCAAGTCAGCGAGTCAGCACAGGCTGAGAAACGCTGGGGTACTTAGCGTCGTACGGTCCGGAGGGACAGGTCGATCAAACGATTTTTAAAAATAATAGTTTTCTATGACTTAACATTCCAGAAAATAGACTAAGATAACTCTACTAGGAACTAAAAGAAGGAAACAAGACAGTAATACACTTAATATAATTAACTGACAACCTAAAATTCGGTTGAAACATAAGAATCTTATTTGACGTAAACCAGTATTACATACTGGGACAAACCTATACCGACCCAAACCAAATGTTATATAATAATTCCTAATAACAAGAAGTGTTCCGTATAACTAGAAATCAAAAGAATTTTTTTGTAAACCGACAAAACATAGTCTCTTTACAATCGGAATATTTCACAAACCTTCATATAGAAAGAAAAGATAAAAGACTTTTAAACAAACTCACTAACTCAACTCGTCACTTCGGTAGACATGGAACACAAAATAAACACCCTTGTAAAAATTACTTTTTAAGTAAAGGAAACCATCTATGTACCGATAAATCGAAAAGAAACAGTCAAAACTTTCAAAATTAAGAAAAACGCATTAAACACATAAAGTCAGATTCAACAACTTAATTCACTGTATTTCAACAAGTATCACCAGAAATAACAAAATTTACTACCATTAGACATTAATAAGAAATCATTAAGAAAGTCAAGACTATCACTATTAAACGTAAAAGAGAAAACAAGAACATTTTGGAAATAGTTAAAAAAAAGATGTTTGAAATTAAAATAAAGTACAGTAACTGAAAAGATACAATAGAAGTAAAAGACACAGTAACTGGACACGAGAATATAAAGGAGACATCTAAATTAAACAAGAATAAGACCAATAAAATTTACCTTCGAATCTAATAACAAAAATTACAAAGTAGAAAAGATGACATAATTTCCGACATTTATGGGAAAGACACGTGACGAAATCCATATATGGTGTGTAAAAATACACAACACAAAAGTAATATTATGAATGAAGATTTACGAAATATTAAAAGGAACACTAAGGGAGAAACTAAGTAAAACGGAAAGAGTGGACCCCAAAGTACTACCCTTTTTATGTGAAATTACGAATTCTGTAGAGAAAGGAACCCTCTTAACTCTTCTATCAAAGAGTTCAGTAAATACTAGTAGACAGTGAGTCTACTCCTTGATAAAAACTCTTTCAAACACCTAATAAATTTTCAGATTACACACCAGTCTCTTATATGACATGAGGTTAAAGTCAAGAAAATCTATATATCTTTGAACAAAATACCAGCTTTTATACCAAGTAAAAACTGTCTTCAAGTACGCATAGATCTTTCTTATATAAAAGACGTCAATACCCCACTCACAAGGTATTTATAGTTAATATAATGTAATTAATTATTACAATTTCAGCAAATACAAGACTGACTAAAAGGCAGATGAACGGATCGTTCCTAATTCTCTACTCAAAGTTTTAAATTTGATATTAATACTCTCAGAACAAAAAAGAAAGACTAGACAGTTAAAAACGAGGTAATACAAAACCTCGAGACAATGTTCCATGCATTTGTAAATCCTAATAATATATAAGGACGATTTAATTAGGAAAATACATTAATTTACAGGGAAAAATAGAAACAATCATAAGAAACAAAATAGAGTTAAGACGAAACAGACTATAATTATTATCGAGATGGTCGAAACGGTGTCGACTACAAAGTACCATACAGAAAAAGATAAGAAAATTGGAGAGAGACAGAAGTATGAATTTCATACAAAGAAAATCCGTAGTATATAAATCGAGAACGAAAAAATAGGTCTGACAGTTAGAGACGGAAAATTAGTCACATAAACTAGGTAAAAGTGAATTACATCAATAGTCATAAAATACAAATTCAGATGACAAAACGATTAAAAAAACAAACAGGGTGAAGCAATAACGGGGAAAAAGGTAACAAGTATACAAAGTTATCTAACTCACAAAAATTATAAGGTAAAATAATGGACATAGTCCCGAAGGGTCTACCACGTCACCATTTCTTAGATGGACGGTCACGTCCTCTCCGCCCAAGTCAGTGACCCAACCCTTCTAGGGGACCTCATCCTTTACCGTTGGGTGAGGTCATAAGAACGGACCTTTACGGTGCCTGTCTCCTCGGACCGTCTGACACCCCGACAAGACACTCCGACATTTCTCAGTCTGTGTTGAATCACTGACTCGTATATTCGTGTTGTAGGACGATTTTCACTGTAACGGAGACATAAAAAAACAACAACAACAAAAAGGGAAGTTTGAAATCAAGTTTATCATAAATAACGAGATAAAGTTCAAGTAACCAGGAAGACGTCACAGTAGGTCAAGTAAAAATTATTGTTTATGAAATAAGTCGTTACCTTTAAGAGAAACTAGAAAGTTAAAATATCTATAAATAAAGAACGTCGTTAAACCAGTGTAAGAGAAACATAGACACTCGTAATAAAATTTCTCGAAATTTCAAAACAAACGAGTAAGGTAAGGACAGTAAAGTTCTAGACAAAGATAAATACAAAAAAGGGGTCAATGACCTGCATGAAAGAAAAAACGTTCAGATCATTAAAAACAAACTACGACTTATTACACTAATAACCCGAAGCATTTCTCAGGTGAACGATTACGTCCTCTACGTTCTCTACAGCCAAGTCAGGGACCCAGTCCTTCTAGACCTCTTCCTTTACTGTTGGGGGAGGTCATGTGAACGGACTTTTTAGCGCACCTGTCTCCTCGGACCTTCCGATGTCAGGTACCCCAACGCTTCTCAACCTATACTGACTCATGTGTATGTGAATTGAATCACACTAATAATGTAACAGTTTATAGATTTGTAATAACATGAAGAAATTCTTCATAACTTAAATTAAAACTGATCGTCTAATAAACGTTTATTCTAAGTAAGAAAACTCCGAACAAAACTTCGCAAGAATACCGTAGAAAGATCATAAATATGTGGTTTCAATCTCTTCGGGGTAAGAAAGTATATACACTGGAAAGACCTAAGAGATGGCTTATGGGCTTCACAAGTCACTTTAGGAAAAGGAGACCGACCAACTTAGAGAAGAATGTCCCAACTTAGGTTGGGACATCCTCGGAGATATCAACAATCCAATATCGAGACATTACTAAGACAAGGATTAACAAGAGAGGTTAAAAGACGGAGTATTTAAAATCGTAAGAGTCGGAGAGGTTCAAGACCTGAAACAGAGGACTTGCTTTATCCCGAACTCAAGAGACGAAACAAAAGGAGTTTATTACACCTACATCATCTTTCTACTTCTCCATCGTCCTAAGTGAAGAAAGAAACGTCAATAGTATGGGGACAAAACAGACTTCTTTACCCTTCGAATCAGTTCATGGTCAATGAAACAACATTGAGATTTGATATACATTTGACGACCCAACACCTCTCTCAATGTGATTTTATCTGATTCAACACCGTTTAAACGTCACTTTATAGATACCACCGGTTACGACGACGACGACGATTCAGCGAAGTCAGTACAGACTGAGACACGCTGGGGTATCTGCAGTCGGGTGGTCCGAGGGAGCAGGGACCCTAAGAGGTCCGTTCTTATGACCTCACCCAACGGTAAAGGAAGAGGTTACTTCCTTTCACTTTTCACTTTCACTTCAACGAGTCAGCACAGGCTGAGAAGTGCTGGGGCACCCGACATCGGGTGGTCCGATGAGGCAGGTACCCTAAAAGGTCCGTTCTCGTGACCTCACCCCACGGTTAACGGAAGAGGCAATTTCTTCGGATTAGTACAAATTACTCTTTAAGATTTTTAATGAAAGTCGACGGATACAATGCCTTTCATTTATGTAAAACTTCGTCAATTTTTTTTTGGACAAATTATAATAATGATCACCGTTTGTGAGATAAAGTCCAGAATCCTTACTCTACCTTTCGAAGTAATTAATATTTTAAAATATCTTTTGAACCTTTAAAATTTTACCAAGTTTCTTTCAATTTTACTCGTTACGATTTAAAACGACAAAGGAAAGTCAGTAAGAAATACGTCTATGCCAATGTACGTGAAAAAATTGTTTAGCTCTGGGACAATAAAATTTTATAATATATAGAACTAAAAAGGACGGTGTGTAACATAGAAATTAAATAAAAAATTAACCTGCTTTTAGTGAAATGTTACAACACAAACAAAGACGACATGTTGTTACGTTTAATCGGTATTAATACATATATAGGAGAGGGAGAACTCGAAGGATGGGGCATCCAGTAGTGTCTCGAGGTCTGACGCGAGGAACACAATATATCATTAAAGAGTGGTCGATAGATAAAATATATACTATTACATATAACATTTACGATGAAAGAGATAAGTAGGGTGAGAGGAAGGGGTGACACAGATATTCAGTCAAGAGATGTAGACGTAGACGTAGTGAAGGGACTTTTTTTAAGTAGTTAAAAGGAATAAGGTATATAATTATAGACAATTATATACTATAAACAAAAAGAGAAAGACTGAATGAAATGAGATCTTGTCCGAGATCCAAGTAGGTGGAGTGATCTTGACTGAGTTTAAGTAAGAAACATACCGACTCATTATAAGGTAATATACGTACATGGTACGGTAGAAATAGGTAGGTATCTATCTACCTGTAGACCCAACGAAGGTGTAGGACCGATAACATTTATTACGACGTCACTCTTAACCCCATGTATATAGAAAATATTAACACCGAAAGAGTACCATATACGAGTCACCACCCTAACGAGCCAGTATATCATCTAAATCAGGGTTAAAAAAAAAAAAAAAAAGACTTTAGAGATATGAGAAGAGGTATTACCGACATAATCAAATGTAAGGGTGGTTGTCACGTCCTCCCAAGGGAAAGAGGTGTAGGAGAGGTCACAAATAACAAACATCTAAAAAAACTACTACCGGTAAGACTGACCACACTCCATTGTTGGGTAACATCAAAAAAAAAAATTAATTAATTAAATAAAAACCGGCACGACACGGAAACAACGACGTGCCTGAAAAGAGATCGACGCCTCTCGACCCCGATGAGAGATCCGTGTCATACACCCGAAGAGTAACGTCACTGAATAGAACAACATCTCGTGCCCGAGATCTCACACGCACGAAGTCATCAAAACCGAGGACCAGAAATCTCGTGTCCGAGTTATCAACACCACGTGCTCGAATCAACGAGGTATCGTACACCTTACAAGGGTCTGGTTCCTAGCTTGAACACAGAGGAGGCGACCGTCCGCCTAAGAAATAATGACTCGGTGACCCTTTTGGGAATAGAAACTAAAGAAAGTAGTGACAAAATATCACAAGACGTATGTTCAGAAAACAGAGAAATCTACCCAAATAAGGATTCAGAAAATAACAAAATCAACGTTGCCACTTACCTTAACAAAAGAATTAAAGACAACACCTGAAAAGGAACAATCTCACATATCCTTACACTCCATAAAGACACATAATTAAAATATAGGACACTGAAACGACATAAGCAACTAATCCAGATCAATTAAAAGACCACCGTAGAAATCCCAAAAGATACATAATCATTTATAGTACAGTAGACATTTGTCACTCTCAAAAGGAAAAAGAAAGGTTAGACCAAAGAAGAATAAAGGAAGAAACTAACAGCACCGATCCTGAAGGTTTCGACATAACTTATTATCACCGGTATCACCCGTGGGAACAGAACAAGAATTAGGATCTCCTTAACGAAAGTCAAAAAATGGTAACTCTTATTACAAACGACACCCAAACAGTATATAGTGGTAATAATACAACTCCATACAAGGAAGATATGGATAAAAGACCTCTCAAAATGATATTTCCCTACAACTTCAAACAGTTTTCGAAAGGTACGTAGACAACTCTACTAATGTACCAATGTACCAAAAATAGAAAATTAAACAATTATAGTGTAACTAACGAAACGTATATAATTTCTGAGGAACGTCGAGACCCTATTTCGGGTGAACTAGTATTACATGCTAGGAAAATTACACAACAACCTAAGACAAACGATCTTAAGTAGGTTTTTGTCATCTAACCTGAAAAATGAGTTAACGTGTACCTTGTAAGAGGTCTTACGTACACCTTGTAAAAGGTGTAGAACCCAGTGTTTAGTTCGAAACCATTTAAAAAATTTTAACGTTAGTAAAGTCATAAAAAAAGACTGGTGTCACGAAATTCTAATCTATAGTGGAAACGACTGTTTACAGTCATATCAATTCCGATACCAGAAAGGTCATTAGTACATACCTACCCTCTCGACCTGGTATTTCTTTCGTCTTATGGTTTCTTAACCAGGAAAACTTGACACAACGACCTCTTCTGAGAGCTCTCAGGGCACTTGTCGTACCTCTAGTTTGGTCAGTTAGAACTTTAGTTGGGACTTATGAGTAACCTTCCTCACCACGATCTCAAATTCGAGATCAGGAAACCGGTCGACTTTACCCTTCTCGGCTGAGTAACCTTTTCTGGGACTACGAGCCCTTTTGACTTCCGTTTTCTTCTTCTCCCGTTATCTCCTACTCTACCAACCTATCGTAATGACTAAGTCACCTGTACTTGTACCCGTTTGAGGTCCTTTACCACTTCCTGTCCCTTGGGACAGTACGACGTCAGGTACCCCAGTGCTTCTCAGTCTGTGACGAACCGTTGACTTGTTGTTAGTGACTACTTCTGTCTACGTTTTCAGAGGAGTGTGTAATAAATATAAAACGACATAGGAATATAAATATAAAACGACATAGGAATTTATAAAAGACCTTCATAGTTAAATTTATACAGTTAAAAAAGAAAACGACAATATTTATTAAATCGTTACTCATAAAAGGACACAAAAGACGTAAAGTCTTTTGAACATCATCTAAAGATCTAGTTTCCTATACCTAAAACTTTGGAATTAATGTAATTATATATAAAACACATTTCTAAAACTTCTTATTCCTTTTTCGTATAGAATTATGAACACAGAACCAGAAAACGAGTGTAGACTATACAAAAATGATCTGAAGTCTTATAAGATTAAAAATTATATATATGGAACTCGCAACAAGATAAAACCACTAACGTATTATAAGATCGACTTCTCATATTGACTGACACGAAAATATAACAACCTATGAACCCATTAAAAATCCAAAAGAGGACCTTCTTGTAAAAATTTTACAGTCAACCAGTAAAAGATTCCTTTACTCCGAAATAAAAAACTTCTTTAGAGACACATGACTACACTTAGAAACAGTTTACACTAGTTAAAAAAAGACCCTTTAAATGTACGATATATTCTCATAAAATATACATATACTAAAAATAAAATGAAAAATTAACTTATTAAAGAAATGTCTTAAAACAACAAAAGACAGTTTGTAGTTACTCTTAGTCGGTAATTCATATATATACAGGGGAGAGAGAACTTGTAGGGAGGGTAGAGGGGGGTAGGGTGGAGAGATCTAACAATGTCGCGGGGACAAGCTGAAGGGGACTCAGTGTGATGTTTAAGGGTAACTGACAGATAAAATGTATAACATTCAAAGGTCCAATGAGAGAGGTACATAGAGTGGTAGAGGGAGGACACATAGAAACACTTCTTACAGAAGAAAATATAAATTTTTGTAGAAAGGAGAAGACCTCTAGTCTATTATAAATAGATATATAAAAACCTAGGTCGGGATGACCTTAAATAAAATATAACACTATGTACTACACTTTTTTTCAATTCTTAGAATTGAAAAAGGGGATCGTGATAAATTACTCTACTAATTGATCACTCCAGCAAAACATAAAGTCCCGTGGACAAGAAATGTTATAGTTGTAGAAAAACTGATCCTAACTGATTGAAGATACTTATTAAGAACTCATTCTTGTCTCAATTTGAACTTGTGATCAGGAGGTTTCCACATGTAAACCGTAATATCAACAAGAAACTACCTGACTATGTCAGGTTGGGGACTACCTTTCCTCTCACACTAGTACCACCACCAACTCCACTCTGGTAGAATTTCCATCCTCACCTACGAACTAGTGTTCTTATGTCACTAGGTCGAAATAAGTAGTCACGGATCGTATCACGACTCATACAATCTTCATAAAACTACACAAATTATTGACTCTCTTTCGTACTCTTTCTAAGACTGCGGGAAATACACTAAATCTTTTAAAAACTAACAAAAACTTATATTTGTTTTCGATTACCGTAAATCTCAGCAATTTACGGAAAGTAAATTCTCTTCGACAGAAGTATATATTCGATGAAAGTACTACCTCAATCAATTAGAAGTGGAAAACTCGTCACCAAATCGGAACCAGAACGTAAAAGTAATGGATCCTCGAAAATTTTTAATAATTACGGGTTCGGTATGGGGATGTACTAATTTATAGATTCCAATAGAGGGTCCGTAATCATGAAAAAGACAATTAAGACATATCGATTTAAACTCTTGGTGACGAGATTCTGACCAATTTGTCTTATATTTCGTTATACGGGGGATTAAGAGATCTACAGAATCAGATAAATCCGACGATATTGTTTCATGGTATCTAATTCACCAAACATTTGTTTAAATGTAACGTATCAAGACCTCCGACCTTCAGACTCTAGAGTCCTACGACCGTACTACAATGCAAGATGACTCCTGGGAGAAGGTACAACGTCTCTCGGTAGAAGAACATAAAAGTGGACCACCTCACGTTTTTCTCCTTGGTACAAGAGAATATTCCCGCGATTAGGGTAATAACTCCCACGGAAGGAGTACTGAAGATTAGGATAATGAAGGGTTTCCGGAGTGACGTCATAGTAATGTAACACTCCATCTAAAGTTGTATGCTAAAACACCCCCTGTGTTCGTAACATCAGGTATGATGGTTCCTTCATTTCAACGTAGAGAAATTTACGACTTATCTTCGTCTAGAAACTCAACCGACTGTAAAGCATTTTTTTAAGTCTTCTCCTCTAAGAGGTCAGATAATACTATCTGAAAAAGTCACAAATTTATTAGACCTGTTTTTACATGAAAGACATAAAATATTGTATTTGGATAAAACAAGATATTAGTCGTGTCTCTGTTTTCGAGAGGACACAAAGAGAAAATCCTAAGACTTTAAGTACTACCCAATTTTTATATTCAGTTAGAGACAATCGTGTTCTGGTAAAAATCACAAATTATAGAAAGACCGAAGTTTTTACCTATATATGATTTGACATACTTAAAACTAACGTTAATATGAGGAGATCCACTTTTTCTATATTAAGTACCTCTATGAGACGACAGTCTTTATAAAAATTCTACTATGTTTTATACCTTTCGTACCTCTACATAAAGCCCCAAAGTTTTATTTCCTGAACAGTCTCAATTTATAGAAATTACTATATTGAATTACTGTATTAAGTTCTTTATAAATAACTGACGAAGGAACCACACGATGAGAACCGAATCTGATGTCGTTACTTTTCTATCTACTTCAAGGATGATAGAACCCTGAAAATAAAATCAACTTTTCTGACTGTCATACATTATACTGATCTTTTATTTATTATCTTCAATTATAATAGTAATGACGATAACCTTTTACTTTAGTTCCACTACCCCTACTTGGTACTGTCTCTCTTCCTCCCAGTGTCTTAGTATGAGATTCCTTACTGTTTAAATTCACTTTGGACTCACTAGTCTTCTTTGATCGGTAAACTTTTAGAATCATTTACTGTCGTCTCTCCCTTTACATTAACATTTAAAGATCCCATATGGAGATGTAAATTGAAAAATTTTTTACAATAGAAGTCAAAATTAAAACCGGTGTAACTCAGGACTAACGACAAATACCCGGAAGAAATCCACACCTCTCACCCCCGAGGAGAGAAGAACACCGGTACCCGAAGATTGACACCACCGAAGAGAACAACACCTCGTGTCCGAGGCCCCACGCGTCCGAAGTCGTCAACGCCGCACACTCGAGATCTTGTGTCTGAGTAAGCAACACCACGTTCCCTGAATCAACGGGACGTCGTACACCCTAGAAGGACCTGGGTCCCAACTTGGGAACAGTGGCAGTAGACGTCCGCCTAAGAATTGGTGACCTGGTGGTCCCTTCAGGATGTATTACCATGCTTCCCCTAACCTTCTCCAACTTAATTACTAAGTTGGAAGACAAAATGTATTCCATTACCTTTTAACTCTTTTACAAAAGGAGTCTTTTCATCTACTGAAGTACGACCTTCCACGGCCTACAGGATAAAGAAACAGGACGACCTAAAAAAAAAGGGGAAAGAAAAGGGAGGGTGAAAGGAACAGAGGAGAAAGGTGGGTGGAAATAACGGTATTAAACTCCGTCTACCTCGGTGTTTATCTTTTTCTACACAACCCCTTTCTTACCCATTAAAAATCTTACATGATATCGATGAAAGAGAACCTACCCGAGTGTCCTTCATTCTCAACAATTCTAGAAACTATAGTTTGAGAAGTTTAAGAACATATAGAAAAAGTAACACACGAGTCAACGAGTCACCATAGACTGAGAAACCTCAGGGCACCTGACATCGGACGGTCCGAGGAGACAGGAACTTTAAAAGGTTCCTTCTTATGACCTCATCCAACGGTAAGGAATGAGGACCCCTAGAAGGTCTGGGTGTAAATAAATAAATAAATGAAACGACGTGACCTAGAAGTAACGACGTACGTCCCAAATAGATTGACACCACTCACCTTCGACAGAGATCAACGTCACACGTTCGAAGAGAACAAGACCTCACGACCGAGGTCCCGTACTTACGAAGTCATCAACACCGTGTACCCGAGTCATCAAGGTAGAGATCCCGAGATCTCGAATCTGAGTCCAACGACCTCACCTAACAGTACGCGAAGAGGTCCCCTAGAAAGGTCGAGTCCTTGACTTGGACGTAGAGAATACAGAGGACGTAACCGTCCGTCCAAGAAATGGTACTCACGATGGACCCTTCGGGATGTAATTATAGATCTCACCTCCTTAATTTATTTCTTTTTTGACTGTTATAGTTTACGATCACTCTTAGGTTTCGTAGGTCTTGAGAGTATGTAACGTCCACCCTTACGTTTTACCATGACAGTAAATATTTTCAGACGACAAAAGAATTTTTAAATTTTTGTGTAAAAAAAAGAGCACATAAATAGCCATCCTTTACTTTTGTACGTGTGTATTTCGGATCATGAGTTTACAAGTCATTACTTATCGATTTGTTTCACACTATATAGGTATACTACCTTACCATAAGTCGTTATTTTCCCTTACTTGAGGACTACGCTACACACGACATCTCATCTACTCAAAATTTCCGTATCACGTAAACATTTTCTCCGACGTGAGTTTTGAAACTTATTAAGGTAAAGGAAGACCTTTTCTCTTTTTACTTTCATTGTCTTTCGTACTAATGATCCCACCACCATTCTCTAACGGATATTTCCTCGTCCTCTTTATAAATTCATATTCTTTATGACAGATAGAACTAACACCACTCTTAATGTATTGATATATAAACGGTTATAGGTATCCAAAAATACCCTGAAGGGACCACCGAGTTCTACCATTTCTTAGACAGACGTTACGTCCTCTACGTCTAAGTTAGGGACACAGTCCTTCTAGGGGACCTCTTCCCTTACCGATGGGTGGGGTCATAAGAACGGACCTCTTAAGGTACCTGTCTTTTCGGACCGTCCGATGTCAGGTACTACAGTGTCTCAGACTGTGTTGACTCGGTGATTGGGAAGTGAACGTTAGAAGGGACGTTATCTAAATATGTTGATTTTTACCCACTTGAAATAAGATTGAATATGAAACTATTTGGATTAAAAGTTTCTTTGAATTAACCGATGTCCTTCTTTTTCTTACCTCCCTTTATGTCACAAGAGGACTAAAATAAAGAGAACCCTTTTATTCGACAACGACATTGACTTAGAATCTCACTGAATTATGACTACAGTTCGACACGACACGAATCGACGAGTCAGGATAGAGAGACACTGGGGTACTTTACACATCGGGCGGTCCGAGGAGACAGGTACCTTAAGAGGTCCGTTCTTATGACCTCACCCAACAGTACGGGAGGAGGTCCACTAGAAGGGTTGGGTCCCTAGTTTGGGTCCAGAGGGTGTAACGTCCGACTAAGAAATGGTAAACTCCGTGGTCCTTCGGGCTACGGTTCTGTAAAAAAAAGACAAATGAATTTTTCATAAAGACAACGTACACGCAAAGTCTGACTTAATGTATATGATCGTTCAATTAGGATATATGGAGTTTTATTATGTTTAACAAAACTAAGAAAACATTAAAAACAATCTTTATACCTTTCAATAAGAACTATAAAAACTCCTAGATCTTAAATTTCATAATTTAAAAGAAACTTCTAGATTTAATAATTTAATAAACGATTCTAATGTGTCATCTTTTGATACACCAGGAAAATAACCATAAAAATATTCCATTCGCCATCTCATATCTTCTCATATCTATTCATTTTAAGAGAACAACTAAAGTGAGGAACTAGTGGTGTACCCAATATATAAAACTTTAAAAACAAAAGAACTTATATGTATATAAAACAAAAATTAGTTGAACTTATCTGTATATGGTACGGAGAAAACACTCTGAATGTAAAAAGTGGATTACTTTACATCATAACTATGAACTGTAGTCACAAACACATAAGTAAGTCCTTTATACAAACTCAAATTCGAATGACAAAAATTCCGGGACAAGACAAACGTTTCGTTCCTTGTTTCATACCAGGAACGGATTCACTTAAATATAAGTTTATTCTATTATTTGTTCAACCTTTTACAGTGACGTAACAATTCAAAGTATTTCTACTTATTCAGATTTCTCTACTTTTAATTTCCCTGTCTTTCTTATCTTATCCATGTAAATTTGTCAGTACCACATTCAGAAACATACATCTAGACGAAATCAAGTAACGAAGTATGGAAATAACAAGACAACTACCCACATACCTAATGTATTAAAAAAGAAAATATTAGTCAAAACATTATTTGTAAGAACATGTAAAAAAAAAACGACTGTATATGTTCATAAAGACGTCAGATTTAAGGATCTTACTTTCAACGTAAAATTTACAACTAATATCTAAGATGGTATAATAAGGGGTTTTATCTGTTATAGACAGTTATCTATTTTTTATTATGGAGTAAAATTAAACATAAACGGACTAACGGTCACTCCAACTCGTATAAACAAGCAGTAAACAATACAGAACATATTTAACGAATGAGTATATTAAAACGGATAACACCCCAAACGGGAAAAGAATGAATTTAAAATCCTAAAGTAATTTTAAGACAAATATCATATTGGTAGTATAAAATATTGTAAAAGACGATTGGACAGTTAACAGAATGAAATACCTTAGAAACCTAAAAAGTAAAAATATGACAGCTTTAGATAGTTAGAAAAGGAAAGATCGAAGATCCAAAACACAGAAAAGGACTTTTCGGAAGAATCTCATTGAATCGGCGAATACAAAAGAAGATGATACAGAAGTCAAAATAAATACAAAGATCATCTAAAATTAAGTAGACCTTAAAAATTTTATATACAAAATACCGACTCTGGATTGATTAAAAAGTCAAAACATTGGTAAGAGGGTTGTATTAAATAACTTGTTACAGAAAAAAAGGGTGACTGAACTTCATAGTAGACATAGTATTAAATTTTCAGGTTTGATACAAACAAGACCTAAATTATGAGGTAACAAAACTACTAATAGTAAAATATAAACTGTAGACCATCCCGTGGGGAGGGGCAACAGAAAAAGTTTTTAAAAAAACCGTTAAAGACACATAAAAGAGAAGGTCTACTTGAAATCTTAGTTGTACAGTTCAAGGTAATTTTTAGGGAAACCCTAAAACTAACCTTCACGTAACTTAAATGTCTAATTAAACCCCTCTTAACTGTAGAAATGTGATAACTTAGAAGGGTAGGTCCTTGTACCATACGGAGAGGTAAAGAAGTCCACAAGAAAATACAGGAAATCATTTAAAATAGCAAAAATAAAAAATAAAAAAAGTACATCCAGAATGTAAAAAGAACAATCCAAATAAGGACCCATAAAGCATCAAAAACAACAATGGCACTTAACGTAGAAAAGAAGGTAAAACGTGAAATAAAAAGTTAACCAATAACGATCATATATCCTTTAGATGACTAAAAACATACAACTAGAATGGTAAATGAATTAACAGCTAACTAAGAGAACTTTAAAGATCTTCCTACTAATGCAAAAGACGTTTTACTACCGTAAAACAACAAAGGAAAAAGTCATAAATATGAAGAGATAAAAAACAAAACAAAAGACCAGAATAACGTAAAGAATCCAAAGGTCTGGACAAGGGATGATCAAGACTAAACCTGTAGAAAAGACTAAATTTACCTTACGAAGAGTAAAAATTTGAAGACGTAAATACATACGGAATCTAAAGACTATCTTATGCAACAGTCTTTGTTTTCATAGGAAGAACCCAATTTTCATAAAGGCACCATTATCTATTATACAAAATAGTACGTAAAGACAATTCTACTATGTATAAGAAAAGTGGAGATCGTAAAATTACATCACATAATGTAATTATATAAACGGATTATAACCATTACCACAAAGAGTAAAAATCATAAATAAGTCGGTTCACAAACCTATGAACATTATAACATAACGTAACACGGTCCTTGAAACGGTGTTTGACCACTATCGCGACTCATTCAGACTAACCAAGGAGAGAAAAAATTTACCTCTTCTCTCTATTATTCGTTCATGAGTTCTTGTTCTATTAAAATCTGACACCATCATGACACCTCCGTTATTTCTCTTACCACACCATCTCTTTACTCCTCTCATGGAGACTATAATAGTAGACTCTTCCATTTTATATTTGATTCTGGACTTCTTACCACTTTCGTAACCGTTTTCGTAAGGTCCATCCCCTTCTAGTGTATACTAACACAAAGTACAAAAGAACTAGGGGAAAGTACATACACAACACGTGATATAAAAAATATGTTGACGGTTTAATTGAAACGTTTATTATATTATTACAATACAACGAAGACTTTCCATCTATATATTGATAACAATTCCAAAGAAGACACCTATATAAGATAATGTAAAGATGGAAAGGAACTCCATTAAAACTACAAAAGAAAAGAATCTTTTCGTAGGTAAAAAAAAATCTGAAAGGGTAAATGACTACATAGTCAACACGAATCAAGAGATTAAAATTACTAAGGAACATAAAAAATAAGAGACCAAAAGGTATTAGTCTGAACAATTTCCGAACAAAGAGAACAGTCTGAATGGGTTCTTCATCACAAACCAAAATGATGAAAACATAGAGACTTAAAGTAAAGATATAAATAGTGACATTTAATATAACTATATAAAAATAAACATAAGATAAAAACTTTGAAAAATACACAAATTTGGAAAAAACACAATATGACTTGTATAAATTCCGAAATTTAAAAAGAAATTCTTAACGACCCTGGTTAAGGTAAACTTTACTATACGAGTGTTACAATCAAAAGTGAAAGAGACATAAGATTCTCAAGTAATCATCCGATAAAAGAAAAGAAAATTTTAAAAGTTCACATCACAATAGGAAACTTTACCGTGGGGTGAGGTCATGAGAACGGATCTCTTAGGATACCTCCCTCCTCGCACCATCCGATGTCAGGTACCCCAGCGTTTCTCTGTACTGACTCGCTGAAGTGAAAGTGAAAGTCACAATAGGAGAATAACTATTAAAAATCAAAGGAAATCGAAATACCTGGAGTCTACATAGGATACAATAAAAAAAATTTTTGGACAACTCTAAAAGGAAACGAATTCTATATTAGTCCAAAAACGAAAGTTTCTGATACAAGAAACAAGTATACTATATGATTCAAGACAAAGTGATACTTTATATTCATACTAAACAATTAAGATAAAAACTTAACAGGTATAGACATAGCAGATGAACTAAAGGAGTAAAAGACTATCCATGAACCTTTCAAAGGGTGATTCAACATACTTAAAAGTTCAACGAATTCAAATATTATAAAAACGAAATACACAAAGACACAACGTAACAGTCCCATACATCTTCAACTCGACAGTCGTGTGAGGGTCACATAACATAGATAATAATAGTGTTTAAAAAAAAAGACACATTATACAAAACGGAACTTACGAAGGAAATGAGTACAATTATTACCGTGGAAACTAATTCTAACGAAAAAATGTGGAGACAAAAGTTGAAAATACTGTTTTTTAAAATCTAAAAAAAGAGAACATCATGGTACATCAACTCAAAAAAGGAAAAAAGAATAAATTTAGGATTGGATATACAGTAAAAAAATTTTATTCTCTAAAAAGGTGAGAGAAAATATAATTCAATCAGAAACCCAAAAACCAAAAAAGGATTATCGCTGTCAATTACCGTTTCTACGTAAAAGAATAATAGGGTGTGGGACAGGGGGAACACAAATTGACTTAAACTCAAAAATTTTAACAAAGGGAGGGTCAAACTTTTTATACAAAAGAAGGACAAGAAGTCTTCCGTAAACTAACTTAAATTTGTCACAAATATTGAACAACGAAGGAAAAAATAATTGTTGATAGACTTTACAATTGTTATCTAATATACGATGATTAAAGAAAAAATTGACGAACCAGAATACTAAAGATCCGACAGGAAAAAACCTAAGTAAAATCAACAACTTCCGTATTTAAGAGATTTAAGTCTTGACAAACACCAAAAATTCAAAAGTTTCATGAACGTACAGATCTTTAATAAAACAAGATGTCAAATCTTAAAAAATTTTTAATTAACACGAAGTAAAGAAAAGTCTAACAGAAGATCGTAAATCAAAACATAACCTCTTCATTTAAAATGGTCCAATACTGAGATCCCCCACACACACACACACACACACACACACACACTAGACATACACACACAAATTAGACATACACATACATATAAACGTACATGTAAAATTACGGTAGAATGTTCTTTAACAAAATAAAACTCCGAGAAAATACTATTAACTACTTATTACTATATATGGTCTTCATCCGATCTAAATATTGATTTATCGAAACATGACAACAATAACCTAAATTCCTTTAGAAACTTTATTGTACATAGAAATTAAAATAATCGTTTTTTAGATGAATGTTTGAGATCTATACACTTAAGGTATCTTAAAAATGTATAAAATTGGTAATGATTAAACAGGTGAAATATTTCAAATATTAAAGGTTTAAAAGTGTGTGATTTGACAACATTAAAGTATCACTCGATAACGTCCGTCTATTCATGAAACTTCGTATTCTTTTCTTTAGTACAACATGATGACTCGAGACACTATTGTCACGAAACAAAAAGACATATGGTGACTAAGAGTCGTATAAGGGTCCAGAACTGACTTTAAATAATCTTCCTATCTATTCATACTTACTTTCTTACATCTATATTTAGTTAGTATTTAGTTACTTATCTGAAAACTTTCGATTCAAATAAAATCAGTTTAAAAGAAATCAAAATAAACAAAATTAGAATTCTATGGTCATGGCATTACAGGCCCAGAAACAACTATAAGAAAAAGGTCCCTGAAAATTCACCCGAGAATAAACAAAAGAATAAAATAAAATTACATATACATTTAGTGACAAGTCACTGAGATGATGACGACCTTTTCACATAGGGTTTATCTGATTAAAACCTTATCAAATCAGAAATAATTCTTAACATGATAAAATCGACCTAAAATGGGATAAATTCTGGTATTTTTTATATGTCGTTTCTTTAAAAATAATCCGAAGTCCTAGTACATACCTTCTCTTATTAATACTACTGATATATAAAGAATAAAATACATATTATTTAGACATAAGTTTCTTGATTCTTCTTGTTCATGATACAAAGAGACCCGAACAAACTTTCTATATCACATTTGATAATTCTTAATGGGTTAGTCACAATATTTAATAGAATCTAAGTTTAATCAGAAAAAAAAAATATAAGTGGACAAATACACACTGGAAAACTATAATAATAATAGAACTTTAAGTCCAATGGTCGAACTGTAAGTCACTATTCACCTCCCATCAAAAGGCTTGTTGTTTTTGTCATTATTTAACTCTATCACTACCGTATCCTCCTACCCTCACAATTTCAAGTTCTATAGGTTTAAGATATCAACGATCGTAAGAGTAAAAATTTTAATACAAATGAGAAATTCTGACTGAGAAAAAGGACAGGGGTGAAAGGTATTAGAAAGTAAACTATATAACTAGTTTACTAACTATTAAGGATTAACCAAAGAAATACAGACAACAGGACAGACAAATTTTGGTAGAAAGTGCACCGGAGACAGAAAGATTTTGTGATAAAATTACGAATTTGAGAAGTCTTCGATGGCATATTTGACATCTGAAGAGGCGTATTATGACTTTTCGAGGTAGAAGAAATTCGTAATAAGAAAAATGATAAAAGTAAACCTTTACAAAAAAGGAAGGAGAAATGTCAGAGACATAATCGTAGACAAATCATGATAAAAGGTTAGAACAAACTATGTCAATCGATAAACACGTATCTCAACGGAAATCTCAACGGAAAAAATATATAAACACCCTCCGTAACTAACAATTTTTTTAGTAAAACATAATGGTAAGAGGGAACCCACAGGATGATGAAACGTGTATCATACATTAACCGTCACTTATAAACAATTTAACTTACCTTAAACATGTATACTATAGATCAATTAGTTTTATACGATAAAAGAATAAGAAACCGAAGGGACCACTGAGTATACCATTTCTTAGACGGATGTTACGACCTCTGGACCTTAGCTAAGGACCCAACCCTTCGAGGGGACTTCTTCCCTTATCGTTGGGTGAGGTTATAAGAACGGACCTCTTAAAGTACCTGTTTCCCCGGACTACCCGACATCTCGGGTACCCTAGTGTTTCTCAATCCGTGGCGACTCCCTGATTGTGAAAGTGAAAGTGAAATAAGAAACCGTACTTATGATCAAATAACATGATATTTTACCTGACGAAAAGAGATTATATCGTCACTATTATATAAACAAGACTTCTCATAAATCAAACTTTACAATACGATTACAAGTGTTAGCCAAGTCTACTGGGAAATAAAGGTACAAAAGTGCACTGAAACACAAAACTCATAAGTTCCTGGTCCTAAAGGTAATTATCGTAATTGTTTAAGTAAGTGGAGACTGGTAACAATTTTTCTGAAACCGAAAATAACAATTCGTAAACACAAGTCAAATAAAACTCTTCTTTCATTTTTTTATGAAACAATTAACCTATCATAGATCAAGTCAAGTCAAGTCAACGAGTCAGGACAGGCTGAGAAACACTGGGGTACTTAGCGTCGTGCGGTCCGGAGGGACAGGTAGTGGTCGAGGGCCTCAAGTGAGTCTGAGTGCAGGCAGCTCAGTCACTACGGTAGGTCGGTAGAGTAGAAGACATCAGGGAAGAGGAGGACTGGGGTTAGGGAGGGTCGTAGTCTCAGAAAAGGTTACTCAGTTGAGAAGTGTACTCCACCGGTTTCATGACCTCAAGGTCGAAATCGTAGTAAGGAAGGTTTCTTTAGGGTCCCGACTAGAGGAAGTCTTACCTGACCAACCTAGAGGAACGTCAGGTTCCCTGAGAGTTCTCAGGAGGTCGTGGCGTCAAGTTTTCGTAGTTAAGAAGCCGTGAGTCGAAAGAAGTGTCAGGTTGAGAGTATAGGTATGTACTGGAGACCTTTTTGGTATGGGAACTGATCTACCTGGAAACAACCGTTTCATTACAGAGACGAAAAGTTATACGATAGATCCAACCAGTATTGAAAAGAAGGTTCCTCATTCGTAGAAAATGAAAGTACCGACGTCAGTGGCAGACGTCACTAAAACCTCGGGGGGTTTTATTGACAATTCATTAAAAAGACTTTGTTTTCGTTGTAGACATCATTTTGTAGTGGGATTTTGAAAAATTTTTGATTTTCCTAAATTACATGTGCTTTCATATTTCTGATCACTTTATTTTGGAGACATTTAGAAAAGTCTAAATCGTAATAGTTCTTAAACGATATGTTGAAATCAAAAGGACTTTATCAAATGCTGTTTAAGGACTGTCATAAACACATATGAGGGTCGTACGTAGAGATTTTATATTCTCGTCAAAGAATGGATTGGTCTAACTAAGGAAATATGATAAATTATGGGTTGAGTATAAGTCTAAAGAACTAAACGGAACTTTTAAAGTTCATTCCAGATATAATAAAACGACCAATACAGAGACCTTACAGAGATTAAATCTTGTAAAGAAGGGAAAATGACAGAAAGAGAGAGAAAATTTTGTACAAGACATAAAATCAACAAAAACAAACGAAGACAACTTGAGTCACTAAGAGTTGAAGGGTAGGGATCTTATAAAACAAAAACAATAAAGGAGGTTCCCCTGTAAACCGTGACAGACCTCTATGAAAACCACAACGTCGAACACTATCCTAACGATAACCGTGGATCACCCATCTCCGGTCCCTACGACGATTTGTAGGACTTCGCACATCCTGTCGAGGGTTGTTGTTTCTTAATAGACCGAGTATTACAGTCGCTACGGTTTTAACTCTTCGGGGCTAAATTAAACAAGGTCTATGAACGGAATTATTAAAAATATTTGATCTTCAATTAAGTTCCTCCGTTGTCATGAAGCATCCTCCATGACATATAAAATACAACGTATTTAGTCCCCGTATATTACAAATCAACAGAGTGAAAAAATTTAACTTTTAACCCAAGTCCACTACCGTCGAAATAGGGAATTTATGTCTTAAATTTCAATCGAAAAGATTTCGTTTCACTTTCTTGTCGGAGAAAATGACCATCCTTCTTATAACCTTGAACAATTAACATATTGACTAGAGAAAAACAATCTACAAATCTTTGAACGACAAATTTATGTCTAGGACACGAAGACAAAAGAGTAGACATCGTTATTTGACTTGGACCACTAAAGATTCTGAACACGTAAAACAAGAAACGTAATCTGTTCTTAAACTACGTGTGTGTGGTAAAATATTTTATAGGTCGACCAGTTTTGGTGTATAGGTTTCATCAAATCTATATTAAATTTAACAGTACGAAACTTATAGCTATTGAAACTGTCTAATAAAAGAAATCCCTTCTTACTTAAATTATTCCTGTAATTAAAGGAAGACAGAGAGGGGAGAAGTACTTTCAATAAATATGTAAAGTAGATTCCTTAAAGTCTTATAAATACACTTAAATAATGAGTTTGGTAAAAATTACAAGGTCTTGAATCGACACTAACTTTTACTTAAAAAATATATCTTTATTATACTATTTTTACTCAGTCCAAACTTAGATCGGATTAACATAAAACCAAAAATTAGACTCAAAGGAATCGATTCCTGTACAATTCCTCCACATACGAGTATTGAATCAACTGTAAACTTATCTCAATGAATAAAAACATAAAAACACTGACGTAGAGGAATGTAGATGTACAAGATATTACGGTAAGTTGTTAGAAAAGTCCATCCTTCTCCTTAACCACAATTTCCTTCCTCAACAGAAGATGAAGGAGAAGTCTTGAGGACACTAAAAAAAAAGAAGAGAGAGAGAGAGAAATGGAATACATGAAGATGAGACATAATAACAATAACATATGAAAATAAGAGTGTAATTTCATTCAAGGATCTATGTTCCGGATTAAAATGTGTAGACTATCATCATTTGTCGTCATAGAGAATGAGTTTCTAGCATTATTTTCACACAAATTATAATTACTTATATCGTAAAACAGTATGGACGATGGATTATGAACTGAAAAGATATAGATCTTTTATATGTAAATATATTGAAGGAGAGGGAAGAGGCTTATGTGATGTTGGAAAATCTTAGACTTTTCTTTCCTCGGAGTTTGGTAGAGAATAAATAAGTTCTTAATAAACTCAGGAGTGTTACTCTATCCGTAGTAAAATCACCGAGGTATAGTCACGAGGTTTGTTTAAGGGATAAAGACACCTCAAATCTATCTGATTATCAGTACACTTTTTAAATATTGTTAATACGTCTCATTCTACCTACTCTATTGAACGAATCGAGAGTATCCATCGTCTACTCCGTCATTACCATGGATCCAGAAATCTAGGACTACCATGGGAACTTTAATCAAAGAAGAAGTATTTAACCCTCCATCCCGTCCTATGATATCTGTAGGTAAGGACAAGAAAAGAAAGTAGCATACGGAAAATTTTAAATATCTCGTAAAGTATCCGTAAACTTAGATGACAAAAAATTTTATGGTCCAAGAAGTGTATCATTTTTATCACCCCCAAAGGGTCCACCGAATCACCAATTCTTAGGCGAACGGTTCGTTCTCATCTCCGACCTAGGGACCCAAGCCTTCTAGGGAACCTCAGAGTTTACCGTTGGGAGAGGTCATAAGAACGGACCCTTTTAGGGTACCTGTCTCCTCGGACTTCCCGATGTTCAGGTACCCAGTGTTTTCTCAGTCTGCATTGAATCACTGATATGTTGTTGTTGTTTTTTAGCACCCGAAATTTTTAGTTACATTCTCGAAAGTTTTTGTGACTAAATCGACGAACCGACACATCCCAGAATCAACACCGTACACCCAAGAAGTAACACCGTGTGCCCGAAGAGATCAACTCCGCATACCTGGGTCATCAAGACCACCGATCCCGAATCCATGAGGGGGAAGAAGTCATACACCTTAGAATCAAGGGGTTGGTCCCTAGTTCAGGGCATACAACCTTCCACCCTAAAAATTGGTGACCTGGTGGTCCCTTTAGGGACATTCTTGAAAATACCTACCTTTAAAAGAACCCTAGGTCACCAGTCATGAGGACCGAAAGTGACGACTCACGTGTCTAACTGAAGGATCAGACCCCTTAATTCTAGGAAGATCAACGTATCGGTTTTTTTCTTGGAAGTACCTGAACTAAATTATTTTGTATAAAGACGTAAATCATACGGAGTACTTTTCTAACTTCACATAAAAAGATTCATTTAAAAGTGGTTTGAATCAATTCTACACCACACCGTATTCCCCTGGAATATAGTCCTTTAACGAAAACTACCTCTAAATTATGAAAGATACTAGATTAAACATTGAAAGACTGGAAAGGATATCATTTAGGATATAAGATCGTACATCTTTAAAATACGAACAGATGGTTATGACATAAGGAAGAGGAAAACAGAATATGGTTAATCAATAAAACCAGTTTCAGGGAAACATACAAAAAAACGTACGTAACAGAGGAAACTTGTCAAAATCATGGAAACGAGACTTGAAAACCAAACCGTGAGACGTGACGCGAAACCGAGTTTACCATTTCTTAGACGGACGTTACGTCCTCTGGGTCCAAACTAGGGACCCAGTGTTTCTAGGGGACCTTCTCCCTTACCGATGGGTGAAGTCATAAGAACGGATCTCTTAAGGTACCTGTCTCCTCGGACCGTCCGATGCGTCAAATACCGTAGCGACTCAGTCTGTGTTGACTCACTGATTGTGTGAAAGTGACGAGAAACTATGGAAAACAAAAGATTTTGTAATTAAACTTTATAAATTAAAAAGTAGACAAGTAAAATGGATACATGTAAAAAAGTACCAATAAATGAGAAAAAAAAAAAAAAAAACAGAAGATAACATAACTTTTGGACATCTATGAAATTGTCTCTTTTATAGTAACCCTACGTTACAAAAGAGATCTTTCTGAGTATAAGGCTTGGTACCAATTTCTATTTTTCTGTATCAAAAATGGTACGATATTAAAACTTAGTGTATAAAGAAACTGGTTTGGTACCACTTTTCAGGTGAAAGATTATATATTGTGAATCCGAAAGTGACGAAGGAAATCTTTATTAAATTTCAAATAAAATTTTCAACAAATAAAATATAGTCAACAATATCTAAAAATTTCAATTATATGTCGTTTCAAAACTTTTCAAAAGTTTCTAAATCTCTAATAAAAGTCTTATAAGAGACACATAAATATAAACTTTATCATCTTTATACTTTATAATAAAGTATAATTTGACATAATCGAATTCCCTTTAAAACTTTCTTTGTAATAGAGGGGGTTTAAATTGTAAGTCATAATTTATACATATCTAATTTTTATCCTAAATACAGACTAACGATTTGTCCACTGAAAGTTTCTACCTTACTATGTCAAAGACTACAATATAACCAATTCTTAAATAAAGTAAAATCAATAATGTCACAATTTTCATGAAATTTGAACACTTTATTTAAAATAGGTTAATACAATCACTATAAAATATATTATTGATAGTGGAAAAATAGTCGTTTGATTTTTTTTTTATGTAGAAAGATGGATAAGAATTCATCGTGATACTGTTCCCTACAGTTTTATTTTGAAAAGGGAATTTTCAGAATTCTCGACGACAAAGATTAAGAAATGTAAAGATAAGTAACTCAGACCATATACAATGACATAGTCACCAAGAGTAACATACTAGACGTCGGGAGAGTTCAAGAGTCTTTAGTCATTCTTACAAGTTTTCTAGTTTTAACAAAAGTAGTGATATGATTATAAAATGAACGGAAAAATGACCCAACCACATAAATGTGACTACTATGTTTTCGTTACCATCCATTTTAACGACCGAAGAATTCCGGTACCGTAGTTTAATATGATCATAGTAACATAAATAGTAATAGTATGTGAGTCTCAATATTTTAATTTTTCGGTAAAAGTGGACTGTTTATTAAACTATTTCGTCATTTATAATTAAAAAACTTTAGAGGCATATACTAATGTATAGGATAATTACAATACACTAGTTTACCCTTCATGTGCATTTCGTGATGGTGACTGTCTGTGTGATATAGATAGTTTCAATTCTGTAAACCGTTTACAAGAGTTTTTACTAGCTTCACTCGGATAACGAAATTCCTTTTGTCAGTCATAAACAATAATCACTATTTTAATTCGAATGTCCGTGTCTAATCTTAAGGTCTTTAAAATAAACGGACTCGAAGTGTCGAAACGTCATGAATTTTTGAAAACATTACTTTGGTCATCACTATAATTACTACACAAAAAACTATAACAACCTCTTCCGCTACCGTTGGGTGAGGTCATAACAACGGACCTCTTAGGGTACCTGTCTCATCGGACCGTACGAAGTCAGGTACCTCAGTGTTTCAACCTATACTGACTTCTCTGATTGTGAAACTATAACATCAAATTAAAACTTAAGCCATTTATAATCATTTATATTGGGGATTCCCTTCAGAAACCCTCGTCTTGTCATGAAATATCCACATATTCCCACAGGACTCTTGTTTTCTAAATTCTTGTCGACTAAATTCAGAAGATGACTTCAGTCTGTACAGATCGATTCATAAATGTAGTATTGGAGGGAGTACGCGATGGGAAGGGGGTACTTTTATCTGCTTGTGGATACTAAAGTCATTCCTTTTGTTTATAGTATGTATACTATACTTATTATGTAAGAATTTTATAAGATGTTTAAATTAAAAGATGAAACTTGACACCCGAATATATAAGGTAACTTTAATAAATCCTAACGTAACTTAAATAGTAACTATGACTGTAATTTTATAAAAAGAGAGAGAAAAAGGAGACAAACAAAGAGAAGGGTGAAAGGAAAAGAGGAAAGTAAAGAGGGAAGGAAGGTAAAAAACCATAAACAAAAGATCCACCTCAGAAAGTAAAACCTAGTTCTACTAAACCTTTTAGGTTACGACCTTTGCCGAAGGTTCAATGAAAACAGTCCATGGCGACTACCACGTCTGGAGTCCTGTCATCTAGGTCTTTGTGTTCGATCTGACCTTCGAAATGATCTCCGACGTCCATTCAGACGTTTGAGATATATATATTATTCGGATGGATTAAAAGGTTTCAAGTAAACTGAATTTTTAAGATCAATAATATTTCCATACTAGAATCTATAAATCACATTTTGATAAGTATTTTCAATTCCTAATGAAAGACCTCTTAATGTACCTTGTAAAGTACTTTCGTGTAAAAGTAACTGTCTTATGTTAACTGTCCAATGACATTTGGAATATTTGTCTTTGAAGTATATGTCAATCAAATATAAGTAGAACTTAAGGTAAAAATGTTTAAATAGGTGAAATATTTTATATAAATATAGGGGTATAATTATGAGTGTCGTGAAAGACAGAAAGTATCTTTACGTGTCTTGTCACCTTTAAAACTAAATAAGATACACGTACAAAAGACGACTCTACTACGAGAGACGGAAGAACACAGTCGAGAGTATTAGTTTACAGGAAAGGTGTTAGATGAAACCCAATGTAAAAGGTGTAAAAACACGGAAAACAACCATTAAAGTGACAAATTTTACCGAGGGTTCATATTACGACTTCACGAGAGATCACAAGATTTACACTCGTCCGATACTACACGGAACACCTCTTTTATCCACATAATCTTTTCGGAAAAGTCGAGCTCAATGTCACGACAACGGACACTCAAGTCACAATTTCTTAGTTCATATCATATAATTTTTGTGTGTACTTTGTTCAAATATATAACTGACCAATTATGTCTACGAGTCCGGTCTCAGAAAGTCCGTGGATCGGGATATAAAGGTAGACCTCCTCATAGGTAATTAACTCACAAGGGTCACTAAAATGTCTTGTATTAATGGTACTTATTATTTCTAATATGACACATATTAAGGAAGGTGAAAACCCCAGTATCTGACAAAAATTTTGGAAAATTTCACTCCCTCTACTTTTAACACTTTAATAAATTTTTATACAGTATTCTCATTGTCCCTTACTAAGAGGACTTCTACTTCTCTGAACTTAACTTATATTCTCTCGACAAACAAAAGAGAACAGACTTCTCCGTTTTGGTCCAAATTTCTACGGTGTACTTTCATCTAAAGTCGACTTTCCTCGATAGAAACCTCTATCTTAAGGAAAAATATATTACGATTATCAACGAAACAAAAAGAGTAGAAATACAAATAAGGGTAAAAAAAGGGTAAAAGAAATATCATCGATTGTTAGTTCTATAGTCGATTCGACTCAAGAGTAGACATCCGATATCTTCTTTTAAGTGAAGGTTCAAATAATATAAGCATCACCTTAAGTCAAGGAACCTTAACACCCTGACTCTAGAACGATAAACATGTTTGACAGTTGACCTTGACGAGAGGACATGTCGTTCGGACAAACTCTGACGGGTGTAAAGGAAGTAGAAGTATAGTCGTACCGTACATCTTAGGAACACGAAACTTAGAGACTGAAGAAAAGAGGTTGGTCGACATCTTTAAAGAAACGAGAAGGACCCCAGTACAAACTATCCCAGTCCGGGTGGGTCTATTGGAACAATAGAAGTCCAGTCGATAAGGTACCCTTTTCCCTTTCACTTTCAATGAGTCAGTACAACTGAGAAACATTGGGGTACCTGATATGTCAAGTACCTTAAGAGGTCCGGTCTTATGGTCTCACCCATCGGAAAGGGAAGAGGTCCCCTAGAAGGGTTGGTCCCTGACTTGGGTCCAGAAGACGTAACCTCCACCTAAGAAATGGTCGACTCGGTGTTCTCTTCAGGTTCTTATGACCTCACCCATCGGATAGGGAAAAGGTCACCTAGAAGGACTAAGTCCTTAGTTTGACCCCAGAGGACGTAACGTCCGTCTAAAAAACGGTTGACTCGATAGTCACTTCGATTAGTACTCCTATTTTTAGACAGTTTAAGTGTCAGGGTTTCTAATATATATCGTGCATGTGGTCTCGACCCACAAGAACCCTTGTAAAATCTTAGGGATTATATGGTTACTAACATGTCTTCGGTGAGGTAAAGAAACTTTGGGGTTTACAGTCATAGAAATTCAGAAAAGAGACACCGACAAATTAAAGAATGGACAAAAACAGATCCGAAGGGACCACAGAATCTACCATTTCTTAGACGGACGTTACGTCCTCTGGACTCAAACTAGGGACCCAGCCCTTCTAGGGGACCTCTTCCCTTACCGTTGTGTGAGAACATAAGAACGGACCTCTTAGGGTACCTGCCTCCTCAGACCACCTGATGTCAGGTTCTCAACCTGTACTGACTCGCTGAGTGTGTGTTGTGTGTGTGTAAAAACAGATCACTTTATCTTTACGACCGACGGTCGCAAAACTCTCGACTCTCATCTTTCCCCCGGTTCCTAGAGTGACAAAATAGTACGTATACGAGTAGACTAGGAGTAAAAGTCAAATTATAATAGAGAAGAAGTAGATATGAACTACACAGGATCGGGTCCCAGAAAGACCAAATCAAATAAATCTCTTGTCAGTAGACGACACGTCAAATACCTACCTCAGAATTTACAGATTTACGAGGAGTATCCTCAAGTCGGTCAGAGAGACAAAAGGTTGGGTTTGGAATGGGAACATGGACCTTGGACATATATCGATGTCCCGGCTAGTGGAATAAAGAGAATTAATAGATACAAAGACGAATGAAACAAAACAGTCCAGTCAATGTAGAGGAGAAATGAAATATAAGTAATTATAATCGAAACTAAATGTTTAAAGAAGATTAAAATAGTTTCTACTTCAAGGACAAAATAAAATCAAAAGGAGACTCATTCAAGATTCTTCTTTTTCCCGTCTTTATTAATAGAATTTTATTAGAACTTTATTCTTTTGATTAGAAAATTAAGTGGAAAAGAGACTTCAATATACCAAGACAACAAGTTGACTAATTTACAGGATTGAACCTTTTTTATTAGACCAGTACATAGAAAATAAACTAGAGTTGACTAATTATAGATTATTAACTTATTCTGATCATTTTTTCTAGTGTCATTAGGTTTTACCACTCTAATTAAAAGTTGGTGACAAATAAACTGTTCAACGATACATAAAGAATCCAATGAAGGATCAATAAAAATATTTTATCTATACTTCTATCTTCTTCAGGTATTTTTAACTTATATCTTATAAAACAAGAGTTACAATAAAGAAAAATTTTACCCTTAATGAAAGATAACTAGGTCTACATAAGAGAACAAATTACAAAGAAAACGACAGTAACTGTTTGTCAACAATTTATCGGCCACTCTCGACCGATTTTACAACCCCGATTAAGAGAGGACACTCTTACGTAGACATTCGAACCAGAATTATTACAATCCTATAAATGGATTGATTGGTGTCTACAGAATAACTGATTTATGATGGTATCGTCCAAATCTGATATCGACCGAAAACCATAATCATTACCCTTAATATGTCATCCATAGACAGAATAGTTTGGTTCTGACAAAAATAAGAAACACGTAGAACTAACATCGTCTGTGATTTAAACTAACGAGGAATGTAAACAATGTAGATTTTAGTCTTTCCGAAGAACGGTCTAAATAAGGTATTCTACAATATAAAGTATAGAACCTAAAAAGTCTTTCTTTTCGTTTACGTACATTTGAAAAATATTTGAAGTTTGTGTTTGAATATACTATAAAAACTCGGGAAGGTGATAATTTTCTTTAGACAAGTTTATACAAATAATAGTAGTAAACCCTCTAGAAAAACCAGAAACAGAATCAATTTATCAAACAAAATTTTGAATATAAACTTATTAAACCCCCAGAAGAAATTTTTACATCCAATAGTCAACCATTAAACGCCAAGACTCTAAGACGTAAAGATTGTTTGACGGTTTACTGTCATTACGAAAAACAAATACTTGGTACACAATTCATCACCCCAAGGAATTATAGGGAATTTTGTAATCTATAAAATAGAAGTTCAATCTCGTTTCCAAGAATTTAGGACCGACATGTAGTCGTAGAGGAATCTCAAAAATTTTATACATCTAGGGATCCGGAGTGAAAATGGACTTAATATAGAAATCTATATCCTCTCGAGTTGTAGACTTGAGAACTTTCCGAAGTGACTACCCGTCGAACATAATTCGTGACGACTCAATCTTATCATTGATTCAATCTCTAGTCGAACGAAATATCATTATAGATCTTATCGTTGTTCAATACAGAGTACATTTACCATTGATTGGTAAAGACGAAAACTTTGAAAGGTTTTTTAAACGATAAGATTTACAGAAAAAATCTGCACTACGAAGATCTGTACTAAAACCCACACACATAATTCAACATCAACATTAAACTTCGTTTATCTATGAGTGTCCAACCAATAGAAAATACATCGGACATTACAGAAAAGTCAGGTAAAAAAAACAGTGTTCACCATCATCGGGTTGATTTATCAGAATTCGATTTCACCGGTATATGGTTTTCATACCCCAACCACGATCGAAGACCATGACGATCTTAGTTACTTGACTTATATTGAAATAATCATTATAGAGGAAACATAAAGAGACGAGAGGAGATATAACTGGACAAAACCCATCAGAAAAAGAGGAATACCACTATTTTCACCGATTTATCGCGAACCGCTAAACCGTTGGAAATTTGTATCCAAGAAGAAGATTACAGATCGTGTGGAGATACCTATGGGTCAACAAGGTCGTATATGGTCGCTGGGTAAAGATGTTGGTCTCTCGGTGTCTCAACTCGTACATACCTGATGTATTTCCTCATTCTAATAATCTGTCAATCTCTTGTCACGAAAGAGTTCTAAGATCGGTCTGTTATATATAGACAGGAGATATAGTAAACCTTCAATTGTATTTATCAATTCATTGAACTTAAAACGAAACAAAGAGGAAAACCCATATAGGTTTAACCACACTTTTATTATATTATCCTTATCCGTTTAATAGATGCCGACTACCATTTCGGAAACGTCTAGGACTTCACGAAGCCTCCAACTGCAGTAGACAATCAACACGCAACCTACTTCGACGACGACGTGAATGAGCATACTCTCGACTTTCGTGTCGTTTACGTCCCGTCAGCCTGTTCATTCATATAAAGATGACACTAGTCACATTTTTATAAAAGAATTTCTATTATTTTTATCGATTGTAAATAACTCGTATATAAAACACGGACTGTGACATGATTTATTGGTGAAATGTAAACTACGGAACAAATATGAGTTTTTTTGGAATCCATATCTAAAATAAAAATAAAGGTAAAATGAATACTTTTTGACATTTCTTCATTGAATTAGTTCTAGTTTATTTATTGTTCATCGTCTCGGTCTTGTGGGGATAGACAGACTGATGTTTTGACTGAAGTTTCGGTTATACAATATTTTCTGGACAACGATTAAATCTAAAACAAAAGGAAAAAAAAAATTACAAAAGGACTATTCAGTTACTAAAGATTAATCAGTATGGTAAAAGATGAAGTACACGTACTCCCTCTTTTTTTCACTTTCAACGAGTCAGACAGGGTCAGAAACAATAGGGTACTTGATATCGGACGGTCCTAGAAGATCGGTACTTTGAGAGGTCCGTTCTTATGACCTCACCCAACGGTAATGGAAGAGGTCCCCTAGAAAGGTTGGGTCCCTAGTTTGGGACTAGTAACGTCCGTCAAAGAATTACCAGACTCGGTGGTCCCTTCGGGTGAAGTACCCATACCACCGCCACCACCACCAAATCAACGATTCAGCGCAGACTGAGAACGCTGGGGTACCTGATATCGGACGGGTCGAGGAGACAGGCATCCTAAGAGGTCCGTTCTTATGACCTCAGTCAACAGTACAGGAAGAGGTAAGTACACGTATCAAGACTGGTAAAACTTCCCTACCAAAAATAAACAAAAACTTACAAGTTTTTAAAACATCTAGATCAAAGGTATTGAACTTACACTAACACAAGGTTCCTACAGTAGGAAGATACAGGACATCAAGGAAAATATATTATGAAGTGTAAATCATTCTTGAGTCATTTATAAAACACTGAACCGGATAATTCAAAAAGATTACTACAATACGTTATTTTTTTTTTAGTACAGTAGAACATATATTTTGTTAATACCTATTATATCAATTTTTAAATCACGGACCCTTCGTAGACCTTTTCTTGGTAATATTGTACAATGACAGAACTAAGGAGTTTCCGAAGAAAAAAAGGGAAATTAATTTTTCTTCGGTAATTCGGTAAAATAAATGTCAACTGGGAACTTGTTGTATCCAGACTGACGTGTCCAGGTAAATATGTGTCCAAATAAAAAAAGAAAGAAAAAAACCGACGTGACGCCTCGAACACCCTAGAGTCAAAGGACCGATCCTTAATTTGGGCCCTGTGTCGTCACTGACGGTTTAGGATTGGAGATCTGATGGTCCCTTGAGGGTCGTGTCCTGGAAAAACTATTATTTATGACATGACGACGTGTCAGACACCAACCAACTTATATATCTATGTCTTTGTTTCTATATCTCCTTGATATCAATGTCTCCTTGATGTATATACCTTCCGACGGATAATTCAATAAACGTCTAAAAGTTGACTCACCTCACACCAATGAGGAGTGGGGGTACAACAAGTCCCCAGTTGACGTAAAATCGGTAACGGAAATTTGTCAACTCCTTTATCCTTATAAGAAAACACATACTTAAATCTCTTATTTTTTATTGTAAGTTCTTAACAGAAAACATATTATCATAAAAATTCTGACTTCCTCTCCAATACATTATAATCGTTCTCACACTTAAACGACAAACAGAATTGAGACAGAAGTAAGTAGATTCAAAAAATTTTAAATAAAATGGTAGGAAGAGTAACTAACTGAGATCAGAGTGCAAGACAAGGAATCAATGGTAAGTCAAAATGATCGGATGTTATAATAACTATAAGAAATCTACAAAAAATTACACCATGGAAGACTCTGACCGTTCTCTTCTCTAAAATTTGTGGAACCTCTCATATCAAGTTTCCCCTTTATCCTTTTTATCAGTAACTAAGAAACCGTAACTTTCATGATCTTCACCAGTCGTCTTGTCATCTCGTACAAACACTGTCAGTATAAACAAGTCGTTTCAAACTCTTTGTTCCCCTCACGTCACTACGATACACGGTCTAAAATGTAATCAATTCACACCTGGGTACACGGTTTAAATCGTATGTAAAACGTACCTTCAAGACTTGAAGTCGATAACGATCTCATCAAGGGCTTTCCGACAAAATTTCGATTGTGTAGATTCCTTTAACTCGTTTTCAAGTTTACCCTTTTATCTCCTCTTAGACACGGACTCCCCATTTCTTTTTTACTCTCTAGTGGACTTTCCCTCTTTTCTCACACAAAAAAAATGTCCTTTACAGTACACCCTCCCTAAACAGGACTTGAATGAATTTCCACTATCTCTTGTGACTCCGATCTTTGACAGTCACGGACATTTTACGTTCTAATTCTCTCTTTGAATCATTCACGACAAATTCTGAAAGTGAAACCGTTCCCAGTCGTGTCAATTGTTCCCTGAAACCCGTCTTTTGTAACTTACCTTTTCACGATTCCATCACAAACTCCAACCTCCAGTACAACGTAAAAATTATCTCATTAGTCTCTTTAGGAGTGTATCATCCACCAAAAAGTCGTTTCTGAACTTTATCTATTGTAGCTTAATAAACCCTGAAAAGGACCACCGAGTCTACCATTTCGCAGACGGATGTTGTGCCCTCTGGGTCCAAGTTAGGGACGTAACCCTTCTAGAGCACGTCTTTTCCGTTACTAGACACGGACTTTCTTCAAGAGAACAGTCCCCCTATCGTCTATGCATTTAGAACCGGAACGTCGGCTTGATCGTACAAATTACTTTTTGTACTTCAGGTTGAACCGATTTCACCTTTCTCATTCTCACTCTTATCATCCACTACCTTGGTCTCTTCATTTTCCTCATACTCTAGGAGGGTGACCTGTCCTATTCTTAAATTGAAAATGAGACTCATTCCAATCTCCGACCACCTCCTAAGACTCGTCTCCTCACTGTACTAGCTGAAGGAAAAATTTGTCCTAGAGAGACCATGGTAGTAACTTTTCTCGGACCTCCTCTCGTCCCCATTTTCGTCCCTCTGACGAATCCTCTGAAACGGTATTAGTACCGGTTCCTACTACAACTTTGACTCAAAATCACTATCATCCCCATACCTTTTCCGGATATCATTAATTTCACTGTCCCGGTACAAAATTATTCTTCGACATTCTTAACTCCAAATAAAATTTATCTTATAATTAATTCTCTGAACCTAAATCACAAAACGATTCTTACTTAAAATAGACATTCACTTTCTTAGAAATCTTTACAGGTATTAACTTTAAGAATACCCGTTAAATGTCCCGTTTTTAAATGTGAAAGTCAGATTAAAAGACAACAAGGTGGTGAAGAAACTGAGAGGAAAAACGAACTTAATTCGGAAACGGACTGGACGTACAAAAAGTATGAAGGGGTTTTACACTACCATATTCATTTATGAAGCTTTTTTTCTTCTTAGACGAATAGTCAATAAATAGTCAAGTCAAGTCAGTGAGTAAGTACAGACTGAGAAACGCTGGGGTACCTGACGTCGTAGGTCCGAAGGGACAGATAGTGGTTGAGGACCTCGAGCGAGTTTGAACACAGGTAACTCAGCCACTACGGTCGGTTGGTAGAGTAGGAGACAGTAGGGGAAGAGGAAAAAGGAAGTTAAAAAGGGTCGTAGTCCCAGAAAAGGTCATTCAGGCGAGAAGTGTAGTCCATCGGTTTCATAACTTTGAAGTCGAAGTCGTAGTCAGGAAGGTTACTTATAAGCCCTGACTAAAGAAAATCCTAACTGACCAAACTAGAACGTCAGATTCCCTGAGAGTTCTCAGAAAAGGTCGTGGTATCAATAAAGATCTAATCAGGTTTCATATACGAGTTTTGAAGGACAGAGTAAAGGAAAATGAATTAACATCTTGGGTCTATCCGGAAATATTAATCACTTTCAAAATGGGTAAAGTAATTTAAAATATTTTAAAAAGAGTACCGACTCGAAACGTTTGTCTTGACATCATCATTGAGTTAAAAAAGAAGTACACTAAAAGATATGTTAAAATACAAATTTTAAAAAAAAAAGATGTTTATCATTTATTCTGACAGAAAGTCGATGTACTGACTTTTGTCAAACATTACAACTATTAAAATTAACTCACTCAAAATATACATCTAAAATTTTTGAGTCCGAAGGGACCACCGAGTCTGCCATTTCTTAGACGGACGTTACTCCCTCTGGACCCAAGTAAGGGACCCAACCCTTCTAGGGTACCTCTTCCCTTACCGATGGGTGAGGTGAGTCACTTACTTAGTAAAATAAAAGAAAAACAAAACTCAGTATAACTTTATTAGTATAAATCACGATGAATAAATCACGATGACAGGTCTAATTGAAGTTTTTAGTTATGAATTACAGTCCGTTAAAAAACAAAAGAATGTAGGACTATAAGAAGAGGATTATCGGCGTCAAACCGTCTTCGGACAAGTCTTCCTCTACATTTACGACACGCTTTCAATGAGTAACTTCCCGCTTCACATTTACTTGTATGGCTCCTTCCCCTCTCGGAAGAAACAAATCGAACAAGACGACCTATAATACTCGAACGTGTCCAAACATAATAGGTTTATTTGAAGTGCCCAAAAAAAAACAAACAAACAAACAGTTTTAAACCGGACACATAATTCCTTTATTTTACTTTAGTTGGTAGTCCGAGTAAAGTTCTTTATCAAAACAATCTATATCAAAAACAAATAACCGAAAAATGACATTATACCGATCCATCCACAATTACATTTACATACAAGTTCTTTATATATCAAAAGATTATAGGAAAGTTGAAAGAGAAAACATTCCAAAACGACCGTTACGTACGATTACACCTTCTATCCCCCTAGTTTCCACTGTAATGTGGGAATTACCGACGACGATTACCTCCTGTACAGTTTTAACACTTCAACGACGATCGAGTATTTCGACTACAGTTACGTGTCAGAAGTTGTCCAATACGTATGGAGAAAAGGTCATAAATTTAGAATTGTGGGAGACAATCATTAATTAAGTCTACTTTCACGAGTAATCACTACGAAAACGTCAAAAGTTATGACGTCTAAACACATGCAGACACGTAATCCGAATTTCATATATGTCACACAAAACTTACTTTATAGAGGACAAAACACATACTCCCGATAGAACCGGAACCAAGAAAATATAATTTGTGACTGACCCAATCTTCCTGGTAAAAGAATCTTTACTTCTTCATACCCGATATGGAGGGTTTGGGTCCAAAAGATAAACAGTCCCTTCTTCCCTTCCCTTTTATCCCTCTTCGTGTTCTTCCTATACGTCGTCTTCCATCCAGACAGTAACAGATCACATAATTTAACACCGGATCTCCTTTTGTTTCTGTACGAGGTGGTCTCTGTCTTACAATTAGATTTAGTCAAAAAAAAAAGAAAGTTTGAACCCGTATCTACTTAAACATAGTTTCGAGATTTTATATACTTTTATATAAAACACGTAAAGGAAGTACGTTCTAAAAGTTTAAATAATTTATAAAATTTATTAAAATTTCGAGATATCCAAGACTAAACTCCTCCAAAATCCTAAGGAATAAAATGGGTCTTCAATTCAAAAAAAGGGGGAGAATTGTACCCTTCAAAAATAGTAATTCTCCCTTACAAAAACTTTAATAAAATTGAAACTGATGGTCAATTAACTACAAATTTCAACATCATTTTGGTCGCACACCAATTTTCCTGGTCTTACTCCATATAGATATATACTACTTTTTAACGTTAGATTTCTTGTTTACGTGAAACCCTTTGTAAAGAGTCTAATTTTAATCTTACTTATACTGAAAAAAGAGTACTCTTTTCAAACAAAGTCTTAACGAGTCAAGAAAATATTGAGATGTCAACACTATTCACATATACTAAAAGGAGTACACAAATTGGGACTAAAACTTTACCTTTTTTTACCCTCAACCAAAGTCATTCTATTTTACATTATTTCTTTTCTTAACATACAAATTCACATTATCGATTTAAATAATTTCAAAATATCAGAGGACACAGACTTGACTTGACTTGACTACAGTCAAAAGAGAAACTATGATTTATTTGAACAAAATAAAACGATAAAATAGACTTACAGATAAAAAGAAGTAATTTTATCCGTTATGTCGTGAATGGATACGAACACGACCTCCCATACATCTACAACATTTCCACGAGAACCTTAGGCCACGATCATAACTCCTGGTATTACTTTTACCAGTATGAGGAGAATACCTTCGACCTTCACGACCTGTACACCTTCATCGGTCTAACGACGATCTTTTACCCCGACCGTAATTATGCGTAAGGTTACTTAAATTTCTCTCACGGGAATGTAATCGAACAATGTTTCCATGTCATTTTTTTGGGAAAAAAAAAAGGATTTTTTTTTTTTTTACTTCAAAAATTTGAGTACTTACATCATACCAATAAGTGAATTTTTTATTTTCTACCATTATCATACATCATACAGTATGTATTTTCACAAATTTCATAAAGTCTCCAATTTTCAAAAATTATACACTTCAAATATATTAAAATTTTTACAAGTTATAATATTTATAACAGTTACTTTTTATCATTAACTGGGTCAAAAATAGTCTTTGTATTAAAATTATACGTAACATGAAAAACTACAAATACGAACACAAAACGGACCAAATGCGTTTTCCTAGGATAACTTAAGTTTACATAAATCCGACATTTAAATTTGATTTACGTGACCTTCGATTTTGCTAAATAATTGTTCTTCCATACATTCGACAAAGAGTACTTCTTCCTCTTTTTACCTTCTCTTTCCCTCCTATATACTTTTTTTTTGATATTCACCACACCTCCCCCAAACATAAGTTTTCTTGTTAAAAAATCTCATAGTTGTGCACATTATTTCCTTCTCGACCAATTTTAACTTAGATGGACGGGTCTATATCAACATGTTTCCTCAATCATTGTATCAGAAGATTCACTGTAGTCAGTCGGACTTTTATAACTATTGTCTCATTTTATAGAATAAAAACCCCACTTCTATTAACAGACTTATTTATAAATTAGAAGTCGATCGAATGCTAAATCTAAGACCTAAGATTTTACTATCGGTGTCTCGGTGTATAAAAAGTCTTAGTTGGAAATACAGATATTTATTTCTTTGAAAAGTTTTTCTTTTAGAGTACTTTATAATATACACGTATCGGTAAGTTAAATTACAAAAAATGGTAGACGTCGACACAGAACAAAGACAGTATTTTATTCGCTATTGTAAAAACTGGGTCGCCGTAGTTCTTTTTCGAGAACTTTCCGTTTTATGTTTTAAATTCCTTCGCGAGTGAGAGTCACCGACTTCGAAGTATAGGTGATCGAACACTCACTTACAGAGGAATTTAAAACGTGGGTCCTGAAACTAAGGGAGTGAGAACACAACAGGGGTTACAACAAAAAGATAAAGTCTCGTCGGTCTCAAAACAATCCAGAAAACCTTATTAAAGTGAATTTTTGCACTGATTTTATTAGGAATATGTTAATTTACTGATTTTAAATTCAATTTACAATTTTTTCCGAGGGTTCCTGAAAACTAATAGACTACAATGTCTATTAAGTCTAATTCCCACGAATCCTTCGGGTCGACTCCAGAGAATCAAGAGGTGAAGACAAACCATCAATTCGTCTCCAACTAGAAGTAACACTCCTCTCCTTAATTCGGAACCCCGTCGGAGATCCCGTCCGACTAACCCATCGAAAGAGAGTGGAAAAGTGTTTATCAAACTTTCGCTTTGACCGAGGTAAAATAGTGACTTTCGGTGGACCGGTCACTCGTGACTCTACCCCAATATATATTGATGAGAAGGGAGAGACGAAACGAACATCGGGGTAGGACGACTCCAATCCCGAACGTCCGAAAATAATTTCTTTGACCCATTTCTTGACTCGAGGACCTCTTGTAAAGATGATGAAGGTCCCTAGACACGTGTGAGAATTGAAACGAGATAAAGAGCACTCCAGAGGATCCTATGTTTAACTGTACCTCCTCTACCCCTTCCCTATCTTAAGTCCGGTTCTGATTTGTAACTACACCTAGAAACCCTTCCCTCTTACTGTCTCTCCTTCCTTTACATTAAACAATCGTTTTTGATCCATACCGTCTATGTGAATGAGTGGTTTCAATTAAATCAAAATTGACACTAAGGTGATAGGTCCGGAAGGGAGATAAGGGTCAACTAACTATTAACTGACGTCGAGTAAGGTCTATGTCAACCCCTTTTTTAATCATTGAAAAGATAACAAAGAATGTACCATAAACTTCAGGAAAATTTTTATATTAACCATTAGGAACATTGATGAGTATTCCATTAATAATACACTTAACTTCAAATACCAAATAAACTTTGATGTATTTATATATACATACACAGATATATATACAATTATAGATTTACCTCTTTATATTTACCACAAAGTTCCTATAAAAATATATACGGCAAAGGTTGAATCTATGTCGAACACTCAAACAATAACTTTGAATTTCGAGTAACGGAGTATTTTTATTGAAGTAACCACTAAAAAGTAGGGTCCGACGTCAAGTGTTTTAGATTAAATCAGATGTCATATTTATTGACACTGTACGGACCCGAATTGTTCCAACACCTCCCCTATAAGGTCCACGACGTAAAATCACGGTTGGAACAAGTGGACGTCGTTCCTAAGATCATCGTCGTAAAAGACCCCGTTTTCCCATTCCTCATCTTGTCGTGTCTAATGAACATATTAAACACAACCCGACAGTTCCTATCGAACATCGACTAAAATCATAAGACGACTATATAAATAATGACATTCAATTTATGTCCAAAAGTTTTATATTGAAACGAAAAAACCTGATTATTTTATAAAAATTCATTAGAATATTTGAAAACCAAATCCTGTAGATCTCTACCACGCCAAAGAAAACCTTCGTCCTCGTCTAGTCCTCGTATTTTGTCTACTTTACGTGTGACGAAATTACCTCCGAACGTACCATTCTAACCACTTTATGTATGAATTTTAAATATATAATCCATCTCTGTCTCGGTCACCTATTACTCACGGTAAAGGGACCCAAGTTTCTAAGACAAATAGTACTGAATGGCACCTAATCTTGGAATCGATAGACTCAATAGTCAGCAAAAGTCTCGGTCAACTTGTTGTAATCGAAAATAGTCTCACGAAAGACTTCGAAACATCGTGTTGGAAGTAAAAGAACCAGAGTGTATTGATATGACCAAAATATATTAACCACGTTTTTTACTGAAAGACTGTAACTAGTTCGTACAATTTCTACTCTAGTACTAGGTGTTCTCATACATGTATTATGTTTCATTTGTACAAGTAGTTTGGGTGTTAATTTTTAAACACTTTTTAAACTTTAATCTTATAACAAACACAATGTATTAAGAAGGAGACAGCATCAGAAAAAGAGTTGGGACTTAAGGGAAGAAATTCTTGAAATCAAACAAGAACTCTTACATATTCTTATCATGAGAATTTGAAACATAAAGTCAGATACTGAACACCGTGTCTTTACATAGTATTATTGAAATATCTCTCTAAATACTCTTTTGTATGGTTTCTATTTTACTGGGGTTTAATTAAACCAAAGAACAGAGTTGAAGGGAAGTCTCTTACTAATAACTTTCCTACAATTTAAAATTAATCATTAAATTTTTTCATCGGTAAATTCGGTAAAAACAAAAAGAATAACGGTATGGTCACAATTTGGTAAGAAAACTTGTTTGTCCAAAAGAACCTCCCAAATCTCAAGGGGTGGACAATTTTACTCCTATTATAGGAAGAGATCCCAACTCCTAATTTACTGTTTTTACACACATTTTACGAGTCATTTTAGGGGTACTATTCCTTGAATTTTGTCAATACGGTGGAGGTGATCTCTTTGTTGGATACACATCTAATTTATTAATTTTACCTTATAAGACACCTGGATGAGCCGTACGTCATCTTAATTTACAATATTCGTTTACTTTCTATAATCATCTCCGGTATCCAAATCTCTGAACGATACTCTGACTCTAAAATTTGACCTGAAACTTCCTTTACATTCTCAACTGTCGAATACCTCCTTCTTCAGACTCGAATTTCCTTGTCGTACCATTGTCGTTCATTCATTTTGTCAGTATTTTGGTAATTTCAACACATTATACCGTTCATGGTTCCATTTTACCCGTACTGTACAAACTTTCTTCCACTCTATAGACACTCCACTACTTCTTCCTTTTTCATATAGTTTTCTTCTTTCTTACCTTTTCACTCGGCACCTCAACGGTTGTCACACCCTTTCCCTCTGGCTATTTCCTCTGTCTTCTATCTGGAAGAAAAAGAATTAAAAGTGACCGTAAACTAACACTTGTTGTTTCCTTCATGGTACATGTATAACATGTACTACATAAGTGATTATGTAGTACGCCTTAAGGGGGTGAGCTTTTTCATAACGTAAAAAGAAAAAGATGGATTAGTCTTTAAACGAACAGGATTTCTAAGGATACTTTTAGGATGAGAGGGGAAAGATTTGAAATAGGAAAATCGTGAATTCGAATATGATAAGCCATAACTACAATAGAGTGTCATTAAAAAACAAAACACATGAATTGACACAAAAAAAGAACAACCATTTATTCAAAAAACTAACTTTCATAAAAAGATGTATAAAATATAGGAGTCAGAGATAAATGGTGATGTTATTTATGATTTCCTTATCTTTATCCAGTTGAACGAATAAGTTGAGAATTTACATCTACATAATTAAGAATAAACTTAACTCTATTCACTTGAAGTAACATATCGTCAACTCTTCGTAAAAATTGCTAAAAAATTTTACCACGACTAAGTGAAAAAATTAACGTAACATTAGTCCTACCGGTACAACTTCATCGATCCAACGAAGAACTGTCGCCACGGGTTCACTTGTACGGACGACTAAGTAAACTTAGCGGCAACTGGAACCGACGTACACCACCCGTGCACCTTGAACGTCGAAACGAATAACTTTCTCCTCGATCGGACCTTCTTCAGTTACTACTTCCGATATGTGGTGACTACCTTCGGCGAGCACTTCCTGTACTTCTTTACCACCGAAATGAAAATCCGGTTCCATTGGTTATGGTTAGTTCTGTGATTCCGTATTTACATATTGTACATTCTACTATTAAATATTTCAACTTAAATTAATAAAGTAGAAAGGTCATCTAAGTATTACTCCACGATTTTATTGAGGGTATGACACGATTTATTTTAATTTATATGAAGAAATAATAAATTCTTGAAAGTCTCGGAAACACAAGACACACTTATTTTTGTCTTTTGACCCTCACCCCATCCCAACATCCAATATATAAAGATTGAAAGACACGGAATTTTTAATAGTAGAGATCATAATAACACTCAAATATCTATACATATTTCGATAATCCTGTAAAAACAGTATAACATGGTCAATTCACAATCCACATCACTACCACCATCATCACTACTATTACAACAACACTGGAACCTGTTCAATTAATTAGAGTAAAGGAATCTAGTTTTTACCTCGATTATTTTTATACATTTTACGTAATTTATAACGGACTGTTTATTATCGTACAATTTATAATATACAATAAAAGTAGTTGTAGAAATGGTAGTAATAAAACCTAGAAATATTGTTCCCTGATGCAAAATAAAAAGGATTCAGGAATTTGGTGTACTGAACATAGTTGAGGAGACCGACTTAGAATAAGGTCGTCACATATAGTTTATACCTGAGTACCTACACCAAAACTATCAAAAGAAATAAAAATTGACGGAGAACTTCACCCCCCTCTTCGTGAAATAGTAAATCATTTCATTATATTTACAAGCAAAAACTTTATATCAAATAATCCTTTATTGGTAAGAAACGAATAGAGACCTTATTCAATTACTGAAAGAAATTTATATAAAATCCTCGTTTATAGTTACGTGTCTGTCTTCTTTGAGTTCTTTGACGGAACTGAAACCGAACGACACCTCCGAAAGACCTTCACCGTCTGAAAAATTAATTCCGTCCTCGACTATATCTTGACCCCACAAGATGGGGAAATTACCTTCGACGAGTTCTCCCAGTAAACCTCAACCAATTTATGAATAATCGACGTCCATCCGTAAAAACGTAAACCCTCCACAAAAAAAAACAAAAAACAAAAAACGTATTAAGTATATTCATTTACAATATTATGTCTATTGAAAAAAGACTACATACTACGTGACTTACACACATCTTTTTTTCCATGCAAAAACACACATAAGACTCATTTATTAAACGGAATAGTGACAAGTTTCATAGACGTCAAAATCAAAATTCGTCATCAGACAAAGATCAAAAAAAGAAAAAACGAAAATTTGCACGTCTGTTATAGGAGATAAAGATCTGTACTTATTCCGATAAAACACATTAGACTCCGCTATACCGAAGAGATTTTCTTTAAAGTCATAGGTGTAAACACAGAATACTAAGAAAACAATTCCGACACATAGATTGTGTTGACGTCCTCGATTACAAGTACGTTGTTGTCGTTGTCCCCTATGTCGTGATTGCATACGGACACTTTTACCAGTATGACTACATCGGCTACAGAATGAAGTCCGTCCTCGTCTAGACCATTCGGCACCGTGAAAGATTTAGAATTAATTTCGATTCTGTTCTTTAATTGAATTTTAGGACACCTCTGACATCTGCTTTCCATAAAGAAATGAAGATTAAAATACAAGTGGAAAAGTGGTAACAAATAAGTAAATCAGTATAAAAAAGGGATGCGACAAAACACAGGTAAGAATAAAGGAGTAATCGTCGTTATAGGTCAGTTTATGGGGAAAGGGGGATGTTTTTCCCCTTTTAAAACACAAGTTATACAATTATTAATTACCATTATTAATCATGTTTAAAAGAAAATCCATGAATTGATAAAAATCTTCAAAGAAACTAAACAGCGTTCTTCCGTGTATAACGAATCCCCGTAAAGTGACATCAAATCCTTTATTTAACATGGACATGGTAAGTTTCGTAATGACTTATTTCCTCAATTTTTCTATTCATTATAAAAGAAAGTCTATGGAATAAAAAACAAAATTTTCTCAACAAATAAATTAAAAAACCGACACGACCCAGAAAAAGATCAATACCGTTCACCCCCTACGAGAGATCTACGTCGTGCACCCGAAGAGTAACGTCCGAAGAGAAGAACACCCCGTGTCCGAGTTCCCACGTGTCCGGAGTCATTGACACCGAGGGACCCGAGATCTCGTGCTCGACTCATCAATACCACGTCCCCAAAACAACAAGACGCCGCACACCCTAGAAGGGTCTAGTCCCTAACTTAAGGACAGAGGACATATCCGTTCACCTAAAAAAACGGTGACTAGGTGGTCCCGTCAGGGGAGTCTATTGAAAATCACTCTTCCCACTTTATGACTCCAGTAAGAATCTAATATTTCTCCACAGTATCCCTTTCCTATTCGTCTTTCGAGTCTTCTCCACTTCTGTAGTAGACTCTACAATACGAACCCCGACCTATTTCAAATCTTTCTATCTATGGTACTACTACATTGTTTTCTCCAAGGAGACCAACCTTTTTAATCATCCTCATGTCTTTCTATCCCTTTTTATTTCGTTAAGACACACCCCCTTATTTCCGTAAGAAGGTCAAATTGGACATACCCTCATTCTTTTCATCCAAAATCAATTTGGTACTCGTGAACACACAAAAGTACATCATCAACTATCAAATATTGTCTTTGAGTGTGTCCGTCTTTGTCCGAGGAGTCAATTGACCAAAGAATTTTAAATAAATTGAAGAGTAAAACACTTTCCTTTTCTAATTTAATCTGATGGCAACACCAGAGAAAACCGAGACACAACCATGTTGAGAACTTCTCGAATGCTAAGTACAATATAAGATCGATATCAATACACGGACAAAGAGAATGATCCAAAACTGGATGAAGTCGAATCCCCGATATAAAGGTCACAACTGGTGTCACTGACACTTTGTACTGTCGTCACATTAGAATGAATCAATTAACGTCAATTTTGTTGAATCACATACTGAATTCTCTTTTTAGTAGTCTACACTCACATTTTTCTAATTGTATATTTTACGAAATATTTTCCATCAAAAGAGTTTGGAAATATGACATACTGGACTTTCAAAAAGGACACGACTATAAGACTTAGTGTTCTTACGTCAACCAAGAGGTAGGAAAACTTTGGGTCTTTAGACATCATTATAGAACAGTAACCATCGTAATTTTTCTATAAGTTTAATAGTGACATTATACCTTCCATTTTATCTTTATTACTCTTCATATATTCTCTCTCACCACATGAAATCTTTAACTATGTCTATTCTATTTTTGAATACTTTTCTTTTAATGAACATCACCAACCTCTATTACAACTAACAAACCTCTCCCAACACGATCTCACGGTAAGTAACGAGTTCAAGGTGTTAGGGAAAACATCTCTCTCTTCCTTTTTAATCGATCTACCTAAGTCTATTCCCATATCGTTAATGACTTATATTAAAGTCAAGAATTATATATAGATTTCTCGTACGAAGATTAAACTCTATCAAATTTCTTATATAAGGAACTAAATGAAGTCTCGTGCAATAAATTATATACATCTAAGGTTTTAATCAGGTTAAGAAAAGGAAAACTAAAAGTACTTTTTCTTATTAACAAGTGACCTTTAATTTATAGTTTATTCAGACATGAAAAATTTGTCCTCGTACTTAGACTTCCACCTTCTTGAGGAAATTACTTTCGACGTGCTCGACCGGTACAAACATGACAAGTCAAGGATTAATCATTTCCATCCAAACACATTCCGTCACTAAAAAAGGGTCTCTACAGATAAGGGACGGGAACCCATAATTCCCTAAATCTCCATTTCCTGTAAAACACCCATAGTACACTACCTCTTTACGATGACTCTAAAAACACTCACCCATCAACTATTTATGTGACGTTGTGTGTCTTGGTAAGGTACTTCTCAACAGTATAACCCATTGTGTAAACAACTCATTGTAAAGTTATTTCTTTTTAAAGAGATACATTTACTCCCAAATCTAATGAACTTCAGACAAGACAGATACATTATTAAATAGAACTTTGGACCTAAAAACACGGTTCAAAGACGGTGACTAATTGAACTTCCGTTCTGTGAAAAGAGGAAGTAAATATAAAGGGACCCGGATCCAAAAGAAGAAACATTTTATATTTCTTCATTAGTATTTATATCGTGTCGGGTGGGTTTTTTTCGATTTTTAACTTTACCTTTTTTATACGGTTTTTACGTAAAAATAAGTACCAGTAAATAAGATAAACTTTTGGTTGTAGGAATAATTGTTTTCATCGTATAATAATGAAAGAAATTTAATAGAGAAACCATAAATGATATACTCAAGTTCGACTTTGAAAAAGTATTTGAAATCATATCCTCTAATCTCTAAAATGAAAACTAAGTTGTAACTATTTCTCTCTGATACATCTGCTATATGTTAATTTTTCCGTTATATACGGTAAAGAAAAAATAGTTTTTATGACTTCAAACAACTATTTAGTCTTTATTGAATAACCAGTTTAATAAAATCCGTTAAATTTGTGAACACAATGTACAAATACTTATTGTGTACATAAGTTCTTACTTTAATAAAAGTCAATAATAGAGAAAAGAAGGAAACAAATTAAAATTACTTAGACTAAGGTCAAAGAAGGACGATAAAAAAGGTAAAGGGTGTACGGAGCGTGTCACGACGTTTAGTCTCTACTCTTAAAATGTTGATAATGAAGGATAAAAAACAATTAAGGAAGGTAATAAACCGGGTATCTCCCGTCACACTTAATAAATAAATAAATAAATAAATAACCAAAAATCAGTAGAACGGGTGACTTCTATGTTTTTAAATCCATTTTAAAATGTAAAATGAAAATATTTTGTCACTAATATAACTCATTATATATAAAAATAGGAATCAAAAATTACAACGTATGAATATGTAAATACCTACTTTAATACAAACCCTAAATAAAATCTTATTAAGTTCTACCCTCTCCTCTTACCTACACCCATATACACTTTACTCTAACCGGTACAAATATTAGTAACTTCGACCCATTACTTATACACCCCGAAGTAATAGGACAAGAGAGATGAGAAACTAATAAAATAATTGTAATAAAAAGTACCTAACAGACAAAATCCTCGTTTACACTTATCTTGGTGTCGATTATTACTGGTATGACATGACAGGGACCGAACACGTCCCCCAGTAGACCGTCATCACCTTGATGAAAACCGAGTACCCCGTCTAGGTTGAGTGGCAAATTTTCATACATTGACTTCACAAAGTCCATCGTGACACTTAATGAGAAGTGAGAACTCGTATTGTGCAATAGATGCTCAAGTTGAACATAACTGTAAGACTTACACAAGTAAAAGAAAAAAATCTCCTTTCACAAGAAATAATTTTAACTTTGACATTACACAGACCCTGGACAACCGAAATAGAAGGAATTACCAAGACATTTAATTAAACTTTTTGACAAAAAAGGGAAAGGTATAAGTGAGAAAATCCTACCGAGTTGATACAACTATCTTCGTCGTTTTCCACCAGTATGTTCGCAACAAACGATAGAAAACCTAATAGGATTATTAAACGAAAGTCGGGGAGGTGGTCTACAGTGAGTTAATTGGGGGGGTAGGGTGCTAAATTTATCCCATTCTAAGATTTGATTTCGTAAAATATAATATAATAGAAATAGGGAAAAAATCAGTATCAAGGTCTAATTTAATCTTACTAACAAAAAACAACATTATGCGTTAAGAGCAATTTCTATTACATGAGTTATGCCCATTATTGGAAAATCATATTATGAGTGTAAGATCTAACCAAAGTAAAACGAAACGAAAGAATGATACCGGTCTTATTGGAAAACTAAAGGTTCAGACAAATTTTTTTATAGAACCTCCCTAAAGGAACAGGGTCACCTACCCTGAAAACACCATACCGGTCTTTTTCTTTTCAGTACCTTTATTAAACTATGGTCGTATAAAATTCATTTATACAAACAAAGGACTCTAATACAATTTTTTATGAAACTTACCTAGAAGTATTGAATAAGAAGTAAGACACCGTAGGTTAACGTGTCAGTATAGACTGAGAAACGTTGGGGTACCTAACGTCGGGTGGTCCGAGGAGACAGATACCCCTAAGAGACCCGTTTTTATGACCTCACCCAACGGTACTGGAGGAGGTCCCTTAAAAGGGTTGGGTCCCTAACTCGGGTCCAGAGGGTGTAACGTCCGTCTAAGAAATGGTTGACTTAGTAAATTTCGTATAATAAATTACCTTCCATATCCTTTCCGTCTTTATATTAGTCAAAATAAACAGAATCCGAGGCGCTCATGGTCAAGTTCGTGACGGGTACCAACAGGGTGGAGTCCTCGGACTGTTTGGTGGACGGTTACAACGGTGGTGAGAAGGGTAGTCCTTATTTCCAGTCAATATGAAGATTTCGGAAGTCCAACAGGTTCATTTTTACTATTCTAACTTTTTTTTTTATCGGTAAATTTTAATAAAAAGGTGTTTCTTTACTTAAAATGATTCAACCGTATTTTTTAAAAAAAATTTGTTACTTTCTTCGTACAATAACCCTTTCTTGTATCAACTCTCGTGCCTAAACACGACCTTACTCTTTATAATTATCTTTAAGTCTACGAGTAGAAACTACGTTAAGACTAATAGACACTAAAAGAGATTATTGATTAAAGATAAGTACAATTTTATAATCTGACCCATATTAGCCCACTGTAAAAACATTTGATGACTTTAAAGCTATCACTATATTCCGTATAATTATCGATCTAGTTTTAATTTAAAATAAAATCTTATTGACCAAATTATATCTAAAATATAGACTTTATGGAAAAGAGTTGGTTCTTAAGTCTCAATGAAGTCTATACCAACGAACAAAGAAATCTTGAGAGTCCAGGTATAAAATGAACACCTACAATGTAGTACATACTAAGTATTCAGTACAGGGCTGTGTCGCTGATCAAACTTAGTCTAAAAGAAAAATCTTTCAAAATGGACTTCTTGGTCACACCGAAATTGAAAAACCAAAAACCGATGGACATAATAAAATGGTTGTCATTATGATTCATAAAGGTGGTCAAGAAAAGTTAGTGACGATGGTCAGATCTCGGAACCGTGGAAAAAGTCAACCATATGGTTCGTTTACTAACGATATGGCTATCGGTCTATGTAAATAAGTGGACCGACAACCTTCTATACTACTTACAGTATCAATTCGTAGAAAAGAAGGTCCCTTTGACTTAAGGTCAACAGATGACCGGTTCATCGAAATACTTATACACTTAAAGATAGAATGGAAATAGTCAGAACTTCTACCATCCGGGGTTGTTTATAAATAAAATCAACTTAAAATTAAAGGACCATGAAGAGTCACCAAACTCATGAGAAACACACATACACACACACAAATTTTCCGTGTCTAATAATTTACATCTTTTTGGAACTGAATCTTCAAATTCAAAAGAGATGTAGTATTATTAAATCGTAATAAAAAGACAAGAATACTATTCAAAAATGTAGAAATACTAGTCTACTTCATAGATAGATGTGTATCAGAATCTAAAATAAAATTAACATGGTGAAACTATAGTGTTTAGACGTAGGGAGATAACAGATTAAAATCGGTACACTATAAAAATTTTAAGACTTTAACTAAAGGGTTTCTAATAAGATACGTGTATTTTATGTATGTAAAATATAAATACTATTTCTTCCACCTAAACAAAAATTGAGGAATTGTTACGTAAAAGTGGAAGACACCTATATTATTGAACCACGTATTGACAACCGTGATTTGGAGGGTTGTCATTGAGACATTACTCCTACGGTAAGTACACGTGAAGACTCCCCCAAAGAAAAAGTGTGTCGACGAAGATTTGTTTTCAGGTCGTCGGTAAACGGTCGTTTGTCGGTCCTACATGTCCCAATGTAGTGGTTAGTCAGAGGTCTCTCGTAACATCTTCTCCGAGTCCCTTTCAATTGTCTTGACCTTGTCTCCTATTTTCTTCGGTATCTTTTCTTACGTGTCGACGTCAGCAACCTTGACCGAGTACGACTGGTTGAATGGTTCCTCTTCTAGCTCCTCGACTTGTTTTGTTCCCTCCTTGTTTAGGTCTTCTTTGTTTTCTAAAACCTCCTTGATGTCTTTCATCTTGCTCTCAATGTTGACTTTTGCGTCGTCGTCGATTTTTTCGTCATAGATCTCCAATTTCGAGTTTCTTAAGTTGAAGTCGTCGTCGTCGTTGTCAGAACGGTTGTAGACCCTGACGACTGAGGCCAACCCCAACCTCTCGTCGAAAGGCTCCCTCTGATACGTGCCAATGTCGTTCACCTAGGGCAAAACGAATTTCTACTTGGGGTCGTTTGACGACGAGTCTACCCAAAACGTGGTTAGGTCGGAGACCGGTACGGAGTTCGAAACGGAGACCGCCGTCCAGGGAACGGAGGTCCCAGGTAGCGTTTAGAATGTCTTGACGTTCCTCACTATCAACCTGTCGGTCATGACCCGGTTCGTGTCAACCGTCCCGACCCCGTTCCTTAAGACTGTCTTTGTGTTGTTCCCAATTACCATCGGTCGGGACGAGTCTGGGAGTTACTGTGCGACCTACTGTAGTACCGTCCACCCAAATATAACAATACTCGTCCATAGTTTATACTAAACGAATTCCGCTCATTCTCACACGGTCTTAAAAAACGGCAATGGGTTGAACTCTTGATAAAGACCTGAGAACTGGGTACATATAGAAATCTTTATAATAAAGCTAGAGTCTTCAAGAGTCTACCTATGTCCAGTTTAATTTTTAATCGAGTAAGTCACGTTCACCGACTTTGAAAGACCGAATCCACCCATCCGACCCTTAGATCCAAAAAAACCATCAGCCCAACTACAAATTAAAAAACAAACAAAGGACAAAAAAAAGATTCAATTCTTATGACTATCTTAAAACCGAAAAAAGGAAGACATAAGTGTGTTATTTGACCCTATAACTATCTTCAACTTGACGTTTTGATCCTATGTAGTCTTTAGAATAAACACTTGTCTTTAAGAAATATAAGACTACCTAGTCTGAAGTTTAGACTACTTATAAAATTTTTTCTTACATTTATGAAAATGTTGTGATTTTTTCATGGTTTGGTTTATTCTAAACTAATATATCATACAGTCACTAAATAGGAAATACTTACAATTACACATCAAAGAAAGATTAACATTAACATAATACCTCTCCTCATCAGGGGACTGTCATAGTATTTACTATGCAGAAATTGACCCATCGGTCTCTTAAAAAAATTGTAAAATTAATCACAGTAACCGTTTTTTTTTATTTTATTTTATTCAACAAAGTCACCAAGATCAAGATAAATGAATAACTTATAAAAAGTACTCAAAATATTGTTTGATCATCTTACTCTAAAGTGTCCCAATACTTGGCATTCTTATGATATGACTTTTCCTGTAAAAAAAGGTAATTTTTTTTTTTTTCTTGGTCTTTTCTTTCTTTGCCCTTTTGTTTCCCTAATTTATCCGCTTAAAACTAATAAAAATAGACGAGAGAAGAGGGAAAAATTAAGAAACCAAATATAAATTTCCTACCAACTTAAAAACTTTGATACAAATTCATCGTAATATATACTATCACTCTAATATATATTAAATTGAAAATTAAAAAATTTTCTTATTCTCTTTTGATTCAACATATCACCACTCTATAAATCAACCCGGAGGACTAATAAGTCGCCATTTCTTAGGTGGACGTCACGTCCTCTACACCCAAGCTAGGGACCCAACCCTTCTAGGGGACTTCCTCCCGTACCGTTGGTGAGGTCACAAGAACGGACATCTTAGGGTACCTGTCTCGGACGACCCGATGTCAGACATCCTAGAGTTTCTCAACATATACTAACTACACTTCTCGTCCGCATATCCTCTATAAATCATCCATTGTAATTCTTTGATTCTTTGGTTGATTACTCTGTCTAAAACATGAATCTTTAATTTTAGTTTTCAAAGGATCAAGAGAAGATCATAGTGGAGTTGTCATTATACACCTTACTTTTAAAGACGACTAGAATCTCCCAGGTCATTGATGTAGTATTTTTTTACGATAATTAGTAATCATTCTTGTTGTTTCTAAGAACACAATTCATATTTAAAAAAATATCTAAACTTTTAATGATGGTTAGTGGTAATCGACAAATATTATTAACCCTTACATTAAAATTTTTGTCATCTATATAATACTTTTGACTTCGTTTGTAGTAGTCGAGGTCTAGGGTTTAAACTATAAAGAAAGTACTGGTAAGTAAATCGAGCATTACCATAAGAAAGATAATACATTTAACTTGATGGTTTCTTACATATCTTAATAAATAAGTTAATTTACTTATTACCTGTAACGTATGGTTACTTATAAAAATTTTAAAACTATACGATAGTCTTAAATGGACTACAAGAACCCGTATCAATAGTTATTACTAAACGGTTAACATATTAAAAATACGGTCAGTCTTAGTAACCTCCGAACATTTCATCAAAAAGATACTAAACAAATGGTTTGTTTTTATTAATTTAAGAGGGACATAATGTCCATAGAAGGATATTTTTAAAAAATTTCATATTTTGAAAAGTCCTTCATACTGTTTATGAACAGTATAATATTTTTATGAAACGAACAAACAAGAGTAAATATACCCCTCTCCTCTCTACCGGTCTTATTTGTTGTCCTAATTTGTGGTCGTCGACGCAGGGACGTTGGGTAGGGACGTAGTACGTACATGTGTACGTGTTTGTATGTGCATATGTGAGTGAAGGTGTCGTAAAGAAATGGGAAAAAGACACCATCATGAACAATGAAGTCAACTGATTATTGGTAAAGGTAAAGAAACCTAAAAATTTATAGAATGTTGAAGTAATCCGAATCAGAACAGAAAGAAAAAAGAAATACGTATTAGAGACGGGAAATAAGTAATCAGGGTCAAATAATCTACGAGAATATTCCAAGTCAGTGAAAAATAGATCGTGAACCGACCGGTTCTAGTAGATAGAAGAGACCAAAGAGATGATCGATTTCGTTCTAGTCAAGGGACAAATTGGTCAGAATTGTGGAACGAAACGACACGAGAGTTCTAGAGGAGAAAGGAATGGACAACAATTTTGGAGAGACTTGAGAATTGTGATTACTTCAAGATGTACATTTCTAGACTAGACATGGTATCAAGGAAGTCCATGGATGTATAAATGTCAATAATTAAAATTAACATCTCTTACCTACTCACTGTCCGTCAATGAATCAAAATCATGTCGTTAAAGTATCCATGGACTTCCCTTCACTATTCTCCTTTAACTAAAAAGGATAGAGGAACTGGTTTTTATTTTGGTTAAATTATACAAGAAATCTTCTTAAATGAGATCAACTTTATATTTAATATTAAATCGGTAAATTACTATTTCGACTCTAAAAAAACAACAAATCATAGTACTTCATTTTTAATCAAAAAACTTGTCTAACAGGTAAGACAAATTCGATTAAAACACAAATCCAATCGTAAAAGTAAACACTTATAGATTAGTTTCCTCTGATACCTTAGATAAAATTCTCGGTATCTAAAATATACCAAAACTTTAAAAATAGATTTTACACATATAAACTTAACAGAACTAGAAAAAGAATTGTATGTTTTGATGGTCGTACCTCATTGTTATAGTTCCAGTAATCCACTAATTACTTAATCATGTATGGGAAAAGAAAACTAGACCTAGGGATTCCTGAACTTCTCACACAAAACAAACAAAACAAAACAAAGGAGGAAACAAAAAGAAAACCGAAAATTCACCTGAATTTTTACATATTAATATCTTACACACAACGATATTACATATCACATACAAACACGGACTTGACTCCTAAAGTACATTTTATCTATAAAAAATTAACTGCCATTACAAATATTAATAATATTATTCCAGTTAAAGTCAAAACAAGAACCATCCTAGTATTTATTGGAGAACGATCAAAGTCTAGGTCAACACTTAGTACTAACAAAAGACAGACTACATCAACTATTGATGCAACCATTGAATGTAGGTGTGATGACAACTAGTAAGTTCTAATCGTAAAAGTTATTCCCCCCTTTACTAACTATAAGTGTACAGTTGAGGTTTTCAGTCAACTTCTCCCTCATTTCATGGGAGTTGACGATGGTAGAACTTTAAGAGGATGGAATCATGACTGGATAATCGGGGAAGAATTAAATGAATAAAACTACTTTTATTATAGTACCGTTTTAATGTGAATATTCTTGATTGTCATTAGATGTAAACTCCCTACCAACGTACGTACGTAAATAAAGATGGGATTAGAAAATTAAAGCAGGAAGATTCAGGTCACACTAACGAACTAACTAACCACCCGTAAAATGGAGGAAGTCTTATTAAAAACGTACACTCTTTGACAAAGACACACTCCTAGTTTAAATATATATATGTATGACAGTATGACTCCCGATGGGGGACAGATGTCGATTATATCCTTCATAAAATTTATCAGGTATCACTTATAGGGGTCACTATAATGAAAGTAATCAAGATCTGATACTCCACACTTTAATCGTCCATTTTCAATGTAAAAGAGGAAGACTTGAACTGATAAAATTGAAAATAAGGAAAAGACTAATTCTTCTGTATACCTATTGGCAAACGTATATATAATGAAAATTAAGTAATTTTATAAAAACAAAAGTCCCAATAAAACTTGATTTCAAAATACTAATGTATGGTATTCTCCCCTTAAACAAAATGTGTACCTAATAACAAATCGTTTACCCAATGAAAGTTATATATAAATTTAAAACGAGACACAGATTACAGTCTTTATTGGTCCTTTTACTCAATAATCACGATACCGTCAGAGAGACATCTATAAAACAAAAATTTATAGAAATTGATAAAAGATTATTAATATAGAACGACAATGGATTGTCACAAAGTAGGAATAATTCACGTCAATAAAACAGGTTGTCGTCAGTCACCTTCTCGTAGACGTTACAGTTTGTGAGGATGGGTGTCATAGCGACGAAGGTAAAGGGTTGGAGTCTGAGGTTGAGGTTCGGGATAGTAGAGAGGAAGTCGGTACGAAGGATAGATGGGACGGTAACTGTAACTGCGCGTCCATTCAGGTGTGGGTCCTCGCTGTCGAGATTGACGTAATATAGTAACACTTTGAAAGTAGTCACTAAATTTAGCAGGATCTGACGTTACAGAGGCCCGTTTCTGAACTCGCTGTTCATATTTAATGTTTTAGGTGTAAATTTCGTCATTTTAAGGTTCGTGTCTAATAATGACTATTAATGACACTTCTAAACCAAAGGTGTCAGTAGTTCATTAGAAAAAAAGAATTTGAAATCTTCTCCTACAACTCTCTGTCTTGAATTCTAAACACATAAAATAGACTTGAAATTAATCTTCGACATGAAATTTTAAGTATAACCTAAGGTAAATTATAGTATATATATGAGTCAACGTAAATATAACAGAAACTTTTAAGACTAGAACGACTGTCTTCATACATCATTCGGACACACAGACACATATATTGTGGACAATTTAACAAAAAAATTTTTTTCAATGAAATTTTGTAAGTGAATTGGTACTTTGGAGTCTCGTTTCACTCCAACCCTTCTTTCCTATCGAACACAAAGAAGGACTTCATTACGGTTCTCCGGATCGAATGTTCTAACGACTTCCTCTATTCCCATACACCGAAAGAAGTCCTGACTCTTTACAAACGTCAAATAAATCAAAACACAGAACTAATCATGGACTATCTGATCATACTCTCACCACCACATGTAATATTTTGAACAAAATATTTACTAGTCAAGAAATATTTATAGTCAAAATCCCTTCCTCTGTCCCTCTCTCTTTCACACACACACATAGTAACGTGGTAATTCCCCGACATGATAATTCGATAACTTTTACTTCCGAGGAAAAGTAATTTTACAAAGAACCATTATGACACCTTTTCCTTAAATTAAACAAGAATGAACGAAAAGAATAATATTCTCGATTGAAAAACAACAACAAAACAAAACTCGTGAATTTTAACAGTCCCCGACAAAAATTCCTTATTGGAATAAATTAGAAGTCTGATGTGTATACTCATCGATGAGGATTTTGGGGTAAAAGGTCTACTTTTTTAGCTCCGATTCTCTCGGTAATTCTTAACCCGAATGTTAGTGAAGTAAATTGATTCTTCACCACCCCGACCATCAGTTTGAATCCAAACAAATTGAAGTTACCATGGGAAGGTCTATGGTATGATATTCGGAGTAAAAAGTAATTTTTTTCTTTTTCTGTAAGTGAACTACTTGGTGTTACCAAATGTAAAGAATTCCTAACGTAATATCTTAACCTAACTTGAAAAATAACTTAAACGTAATAAAAGAAGTCAGACAAAACGAGACTTAGACAATTACAAAATTGGTCTTCATAAAAAAGATCAAAAATACCCTAGTTTTTAACCAGGTATTCATTTTTATTTCGAAGTCGTTTTATATTTTCCTAATAAAAAATTACGAAATTTGATTTTGTCGGGGTCTTTTCCAAGGTTATTCATACTAGTATTTATAATTCTAATAATATTACTTTATAGATTGAAATGGTGAATCGGTCGTATTTAATTAAAGACTCTTCGACGTATTTTTATGAAAATTTTATAATTTTAAATTTTATGTTGTATGTAAGATTTATATCATGTGTAAAAATAAAATTTTGTAAACTGATACCGCGGAATTTTTAGACGAAGAAATGAACTCCAAAAAGTCTACCCAATCTGATTAAACTCAATGTTATGAAAAGAACTTCAAATAGTATTGACTTATCAATCCATAATCTTTAAGGAACGTAATGTACAAAACCTTGTGTATCATGTCTTAATTATAAGTCTTTAGTAACGAATGGTGAAAAGGAAATTGAAAGTCACAACGAAAAATTTTAAATGATCAAAAATACTATGGTTCTTCAATGAATTTCACCATATATATTCTAAGAAACCACGAATTTGGTAGACTTCAAAAATAATCTAAGAGTTTATGTTTACGGTACTCTAAAATGTATCACGTATAAAACTAAATACACACTGTCATGACACGATAATATCTGTCCACTATACTACTTTTTCATGGTTCTAAGAAGATGATACTTTCTAATTTTCAAGAGATTATTAACTTAGGAAGTACACAAATAAATTGTTTTGAATTTGAAAAACAAAAATTGTGAAATGTATATGAATGAAGAAATTGAATTGGAAATATTGTCATGGTACTTCGTCCATGACAATGATAAGGGTAAAATATCTACTCCTCTCTCCAGAATTGGATTTTCGGTTAAAAATCACGTCGGTCGAAAGTTTACTTGTTTGTGAGACCCAGATCTTAGATTTTTTACTTAGACGGATCTATTGTTCGACAGGACACACAAATTAGAAACCTAACAAAATCGTATAAAGAATCCAGCATGGTGTATAAATAGTGTTCAAAATTCCTTCTTGTCTTCTTCAAATTAAAAATTACGAAGTCATGCAAAGTAAAACCCCGAAGGTACCACTGAGTCTGCAATTTCTAAGGCGGACGTTACATCCTTTGGACCCAAGGTAGGTACCCAGCCCTTCTACGGGACCTCTTTCCTTAGCGTCGGGTGAGGTCATAAGAACGGACCTCTTAAGGTACCTGTCTCTTCGGACAGTGTTTCTCAACATGTACTGACTCACTGATTGTGTGTGTTTGGAAAGTTTTACGATTACTAAGAACCTTTTACCAACAAATCAACTAGTAATATCAACCCCTGATTATAGACTAAAGTGAATAAGTGAATAAATAAAAAACAATGCGAACCAGAAGTAACGACATGATAAGTCAGAAAGAGATCAACCTCACTAACCCCTGATGAAAATGAACGTCACACACCCGAAGAGTAACACCATCGCAGCGAACAACGTCTCGTAACAGACATCCGTGTGTCCGAATCAACAAGGTAAATCAAAGACCGGGAATTTCTCACGTTTTCTATTGTTCAAACGTAAGAAATATTCTCAGGAGTTTAGAATACAAGAACCACAAACACGGTGTCCGAGAAGCGGAGAGTACATTACCAAAATTACTTAACAAACCTATAAAAGGTCCGAATTCTAATGATTATGGTATATGACAGGACCATGGTCTTAAATAAAATCGTTTGTAGTTATTTACTATCAAACTTCACTAATAAACCCTGACAAAATGATATATAAGACTATTGTCGAGAGACGAGAGATAAAAATAAAACGAATTCACTATTTTATTTTGAATATGGACCTATGAGATCTATATCTTTGTACATCTATCCTTAGGACATCTCTAAAAATTCTCGTTACCAAAATATACTTTGTCATTTAGACCAACTGTCTCAACTTAGGGGACTTAATTAATTTATAAAAGATATATAATAATATAATTTAAAATTAATTGACACGACGACGACGATTCAACGAAGTCAACACAGGTTGAGACACAATGGGGTTTCTGCCGTCGGGTGATCCGAGGGGGTAGGGACCCTAAGAGGTCCGTTCTTGTGACCTCACCCAACGGTAAAGGAAGAGGTTCCGTACTTTCACTTTTAACTTTCACTTCAGTGAGTCAGTACAGGGTGAGTCGCTGGGGTACTTGACGTCGGATGGTCCGAGGAGGCAGGTACCCTAAAAGGTCCGTTCTCATGACCTCACCCCACGGTAACGGAAGAGGAATTAATTGAGATGATCTGTGATTTTCACTCTTCCTTAATCGACAAGACAAGTACTCAAGATTTTGGACACAAGACCGTACTTGACCTGAACACAAGGTCAAGATTTGATGAACTGTGAAAAAAGAGTTTAAAGACTTCCGAAAGGAATTTGAACCCCATTGACTAACATCATGTAGAGTTTTTGTATTTTTCATTTTTGAAAGATTACATTAAAACTGAAAAAAGGACAAAAATTATTAATCGTATATAGATAATATAAAATTTCTTCCATTTATGTATGGTTCTGACTTTAACATTTTGATACAAAATGGAAATCACCATATTTGTAGTAAACCATGAAGAGAGAAAAAGGACAGAAACGTAGAACCTTTTATCACAGTAGTACTAAATTACTCTCTTTAATTCCTCTGGTCTTATTTTACTTAACTATCATTATACATTATTAGACGGTAATTTCGTAAGATGTATTTTACGTGGATAAAGATGAACAAATATACTTTACAAAACTCACCCAACAATGATAGAATGACTAAACAGAGTAACTTACGGGTTTCACGATAGGAAAAATTAGAATATATAATGGGGACTATATCAATCTCTTACTCTACAAACCCTAACACCTCCAGATGTTCACAAGTAGAGAAATTTAAGATTGTCGAAAGTTTCATTAAATTATTTAAAGAAAAAAATATCAAGTCTATATAAAAAAAGTTAATGTAAGGTTGAGTAATTTTCAACGGAAAAGGAAACTATAACGTAAACAGAATACTAAGAAAAAAAAAAAGAGAATATTTTGACACATTAGTAAGGACCACTGTATATTCGGACTTAGTAGTATTGTTGTATGATACTATGTCTTACCATATAAAGTACTATAATACTCGATTTACTTTTAAAAGAAATCTTATATTTGGACCTTTCGAGAATTGTTTCGAGAAGAAAGGTCTAAAGAGAGTTATATACTGGTTCTTACACTGAATCATTGGTCATATTACATTTAAGTCACAATGAAATGAAATATCTTTTAGTAACGGACATAAAGTAAAGGATCTAATTTTTATAAGTTTTTGTGTGTGTGTGTGTATATATATATACATATATATATACATATAGAACAGTCATCGATTAAAATTGGGTTTAAGGATGAAATCAATTTAACAAAGAACTACATAACGTTTAGTCCTATACAGAATGATAAAACCCTTACGCATCCACACATAAACTCCCCCACTTTCAGAGTAAAGTCCTGGAAATTGAAACAAGAAGAAATAACAAGATTATCCAACAACATTTCATAATCGACGAAATTAAATGGGAATTACATCTTTATTTCACTTCACTGGATGAAAATTCAAGGGGTTCCTTAAACTGATTGGTTGGTGGGAGGAGTCGAAATTTATAAAAAAGGAGGTTGAGTATTTAATAAGTGTAAAGAGAGAATCAAACTTGGATTTAAAGGAAACATGTCATGGACATTTGAAGATCATTCGTCTCTGAGAAAACGGAAACAGTCGGGACCTCAAGGAACATCTCATGAAACTGACATTTTCCACGAATTATTTACAGTTGACTTAACTATAAAATATTACACCTTTTTTTGGGTTAAAATGACTAAGAGATTTTAAAAAGTACACATTCGTATGTTGAAACAGAGAAAAAACTTTGAAACACAGAAAAAGCTTTGAAACAGAGAAGTAAGAGATAATTCTCACTGTGGCCAGAGGATTTAATGAGAAATTGGGGGTCTTTTGAAAATCTTTTGAATATTTGAACCATTTCAACTGAACAGTAGTATTTCTACTGAGAAGATGACTATCAGACATGCCATTGTATCTCTCACGTAATTATGTCAATCTGAATTATAATACGAAGGGAGTCAACCGACACGGAATCGCGACACGACACTACAATATCCCATTCGTCGTAAAACAATGGGTTCTAAGAGAACAAAAAAAAATTGTGGTTAGAAATAGTGAGTAATCGGACACACTGGTAATCCAATAAAGAGACTGTAAACAGAGGTAAAGAGATTTCAGTCTGTGTTATTAAGGAAGGAATATCCGGACTTTACTTCTAGTTTATGATATTGTGTTAGTCTCGACAGTGAGTAAATTCATAAGTACAGGAAGAGGTAACAACATCAACCACGCAGAGAGGGAACCCCGTTCAGGTAGGGACTAGAGACGTCAGTCATCGAGACAAGAGACGGTCGGAGAAAACGTCTCGTCCAAAACGTTAGAGGCAGAAGTAGGGACTGATCATCCGAAAAAGAATAAAGAACTAAGATAAAAAAAGGAAAACACAGAACAATGAGTCAAAAAATATTACCTCGAACCAAAAATCTCAATGACTTGAACATCCTCTAATACGGATAGGAAAAACGTAAATAATATATTGATATATATATATAGTATATACATCAGAATAAAATTAATCGCTATCAGAAACTAAGATAATGGCAATATCGATGACAGTAAACAAGTTGAATAAAGAGTAGATAACAAAGGATCCGTTCTGTAGTGATTCCATCTCTTACGTATTTATTCTGTATAAGTAATGGAAGGTCATTATCTATCAGGGTACTCCCACTGTCTACGTATTAACGTGTAAAAGACCATCGGTGTAAATTTTTTTCGTTTTTCTTTATCCTTAATTAAAATTCCGATATAAAGTGTATTATATAGGTATTATAACAAATTTGTATATTAGTTATGATTTTTCAATGACTCCATAAAATGGGAAAATGAAGTATGACTTCAGAAGTTTTAATAACACGTACAATATGAATGTCCAATCTCACCAGTTTAGTATTCAGTTTGAAAGGACTGAAATCGTGGTTTTCGGAGAGTAGGGTCTTTGGCGGAGGTATGACCCGTTTAGGTCTACCGAACGGTGAGATAAAAATTTATATATAGAGTTACAATGAAGTAACCTTCATGAACTAAACGTAAATCTACACTAATTTACTGACTTTTTCATCTATAGTAATAAATTAAACGGGGTCTGTATGTCTTTTCCAAAGATTATTGGTTTAATAGTCAAAAATTCAATTTTTTAATTTATTTTAAATTTTAAGTCAAGGACTCAATGAGATCGGCATAAAGTTCATGATTATCGGTGTATACCGATCATCAATTGAAAAAAACATATCGTGGTCGAATGTCATTATTTTTGTACTCCTGAATTGAGTGATTTATTCATAAATTTGGTATTATCTCATACAGGTGACCATTTAGGTTATAAGTAGGGATAGTAACCATCTTCAGTCTTCATTTGATATATAATTGTCACAGTAGTACAGAGTTAATATCCAGAAACACAAAGTTTCATGAGATATAGAATACATATAAAAAACAAGGAAACTGAAAAATACCCGAAACAAGGAACTTACGTCAATGGACTTTCATCACAAAAGTAAAGTTCTGAACAAAAAGTCGAAAGAATCAACTCAGGTCTCATCGATTAAACCGAGTTACCGACTCCTAAGAAGAGCTATAAGACACACAAAACTCCCAGAAAGACGAGACGACACTCTTAGTTTGGTAAGGGTCGGGACAAATTGGAGAACCACAACAAGTCGGGGAAGATCACCAGAAAGGGACTGGAGGTTATTAAAAAGAATACGTGTACACGACTAGTCTCGAGTCGACTTCTGAGCTCCCCTCGGGAGACACCTAGAGACCTCTTGGCAGACTTAGATCGCGGAAGGAGGGGTCATCAGACGAGGTACTTAAGATCGGTGGAAGTGAAGAGGTTTGAGAAGTTAAGATCCCTCTGACGGTCTAAGAAAAACCCATAGGAAAGGGAAGTGAAATCGGACCTTTGACAGACGCGTTATGTTATTCAATTAATAAAGACAGACGTCACTAGTCACAGTACATAACGAACAGTAAAGTTTATTGGAAGGAAAAAACAAACCTTACCCTTTTATTTAGAACAGACACGATGAGGTAAATAGACATCTTCTCTTTCACTCAGGTGTCATCATAAAGAATTTTGTACATCGACTTTTATCGTAAACCAATCTTTTAGTATGTAAAAAAGAACGAAATTCTTAACGGGTATTTTAAGTTTATAATCAGAAATAATTTTTTTTTTAAAGTGTTCAATTGACGATTACCCCTCTTTTTCTAAATTATAGGTTAATAGACTATGCCATCTCACCATATACACATCCACACATAAACCATATACATGTATAATACGTTAACTACAATTGTAAAAATTGACAGATTACTTGATTAGTTGTTAATTAAAAAATGTCTGACTCTCATTAGTACTGTGTCGCGATTGCGAACGGACACGACCACCAGTGCTCCTTGACCATGTTTGAGACGATCTTTCTCCTCGATCATAACTCGTGGCTCTGTTCTTTCCATCTGTTCTTTTCAAGTACTTGAAAAAAGACTTAAACATAGATGATGAACATCAGGATATAACTACGAATCTATCTTATCTTTTATCGTGACAAGGAAAACGAATCGATTCTAGAAATAAAATGAAGTCCAAAATGAGGCGAGTATAACCGACGATGTCGACCAGTACAACCACAACAACTTTATAACGACCTGTTGCCACGTCTGTAACTTCGGGTCAGTCTTTCTTGGTTCCTATGTGGTGATAGGAACCGAACAAGACCCCCTTCTGTCCTCCATAACAACAACGGTTCATATTAAAGAAAAGGAGGGAGGTAAATTGTTTATGTACCAAATTAAATATACTAAAACATCCTTGTCACCTGTCTATAATTCTAAATAGTGTCATTACTTTGATAATCGAAAATCGCTTTCTTTATTACAATCGTATTCGACAGAACGGTTTTTTTCGTATGGAACAAATGATAGGACGAGTAGATTTTCATGATTGACGGTACCTCTAGGGAGATATGACGTAAGTCTGATTATCTTACTAATTCTGTAGGGTTTAGTTCAGTCGTTCGAAGGGTATTCGTCCCGGATATAAGTAAGTAGAAAAGGAGAGGGTCTCATAAATCATACTTTTCATGAATTCGAGTCGGAGACAACGACAGATGTATATTCTAATCATCCCTTAATTCTCATAAGTTAAAAATTAACAAAATTCATTAAAATAGGAAATTAACAAGGGGTTGGGAAGAATTGAGACTTCCAACCAAGAACCCATTATAATATATTAGAAAATCGAAAAAAAATCGATCTTGTCGACCATATGAATCCACACCTGAGTTCTTGAACATTGAAATGAGTGAACACACAGAAGAAACCCGTAAATTGTTAGTCAACCTATTGGAGCAAAATTTAGGTAAAAAATTTAGGTCAATATAAGTGGTCAACACGACAGGGAAACATAACTATTGAAGAGTTATTCCTTAACAACTGAGAATATAAATCTTTCGTGAGATCCAGTAAGAGACAAAGAAAAATAAAGTGGTAAGAGTAAGAGAATACATAAGGTGTCACCTCCACTAACATGGTCAGTCTTAACATTTACAAGACAAAAACCTTATATTACTTATTTTAAAACTGAATTGACTTTCAAAACTAGTGATAAAATAAACTTCTCGAAGGGTCGTTTAGATATAGAGTTAAATTTGAAGTAACCTTTATGAACTAGACACACACACACACACACACACACACACGCGTGCGCGCGCGCACGCACGTGTGTGCGTGCACGAGTGAGTCAGTACTGAGAAACGTTGGGATACTTGACTGTCTGACTCGTACGTGTGTGTTTGTGTGTGTGTGTGAAATAACGAATTCCCTGAGGAACATTCTATTTTATTGGATTACGGTTAACCCCCTGAACTAAATATTAGAATAATGTATTCGGTGAATCCGAATGACTGATTTCCTTTTTAGACTATCTTTCAGTGTCGAAGTCTTTTTCTATTTTTAACATACTATAACGAATGTACACTTTAAAGTTTTTTTTTTTTTATGATTACTTGAATATATGTTTTGTCTTTATCTGAGTGTTTGTGTCTTTTGTTTGAATCTCAATGGTTTCCCCTTTCCTCACCGACTACTTATTTTGTCCTCAATCCCTAATTGTATAGGAGTGATGATATATACCTTATCTACTGGTTGTCCCTGGATGAGATATCGTGTCCCTTGATATGAGTTTTAAAATCTTATTGGATATTCCCTCTTCTTAAATTTTTTTTTTGATATATACATATATTGACTTATGTATACACAAGTCATATATATATACATATATATGGACTTAGTAAAACGGGACTTTGATTGTGTGTCATTTAGTTGATACGAAGTTATTTTTTATTTTAATTTAAATATTTTCTTTCACCAATTCTTACACTTGAATTTTTTGTTTTTCTGTTTTTTTACCATATCATCTAATTTCTGGGGACCTACTGTGAATTCATTTACGATTATAAGAGTCGATAGTCCCTTACATTTAATTCTGGGTCACTCTATAGTGTAGATGATCTTACCGATTTAATTTCTAACTGTCATGATTTAAAACGGCTTAACGGTTTTGATCTTTGTCATCACTACAAGTAGTTATCTTATCTATTTGATCACATAAGTGAATTACCTTACGACGTGTTATGTATGTTTAGTGAGAGTTTGTGATACACTAAGTAAATATACTTCTAGGTTACTTTGATCGGACACCCATCTTAACTGACCCTTCCTTGTACTCATTTATTGTTTACCCTCCCTCTAAGTCTTCCCTTCCCTGTACCTATATGGATACCGACTAAGAATAACTACAAACTGTCTTTTGGTGTTTTAAGACATTTTGTCAATAGGAAGTCAATTTTTTTATTTCACCTTTTTTATCGTCTAAATTTAATCAACATAGGTAAACAGTTATGAACCACTTATATGTCAAATTCAAAACACGTAAATAAATTTCAATGTCTAAAGTGAATTTTTTTTTTTTGGACTTTTTTTATTCTCCAATCAATTAACGCGTGAACGACTACATAAATTCCCTTTAACGTCCACAGATGTGGAATGAATCTTTGTTTTACGTAGTTACTACCTGTCTGTTCATTGACACTCTCTTTTCATTCGTATCATCTTATAATTATCATCTTAGATCCACTACTTACATACATTAAAAAAAGTTAAAAAGGTACACGAACTTTTAAAAACATCATTTTATAACCCCTTTTTAATAACCGAAATAAGGTTTTTAAAAAAATGTAAATCAAAAATTCCTGTAAATGTACATGTTTACTTTTTTAGAAGATATCTTGTGTACTTGATATCTAGAAAGTTACTTTTATGACGGTAAAGTTGTCTGACGTTTCACCTAAAATGAATAGGGAAACAACTGAAGATTCTGGAAAACGAAAAGTAAACTCTGACTAAAACACGTTTCCTACTTTCCTGAAAGGGAAAGAAAATAATATCTGTTATATGGTCTTTTTTTCCCTTTAACGTTTAACAGAGTGGTATTCTTCTTTTGGTAAAAAAGAGAAAAGAAAAAGGTCCACCACCTCGACAACAATCGAGCTCCCCGTTTATTTCTCGTGTCCTTACAAAGACTAATGTGTGGAGATTCGGACCGACGAAGACCACCAATACACTTATAATAGTTTTATAATGATTTACGTCCTCGACTCTAATTAAGATCCATTCAAAGTCAGAGAGAAAGGTTCAGGGAATTCTCACAATACAATTTCTATAAACATCTTGTCGTGTAGAAATTACGGTATATATCCTTTACGGATGTAATATTTAAATCTTAAGTTTAAATTTATAAATTTTAATAACTGTATGTTGAAGTTTTTTAATAGTTAATGAGATAAAGAATACCTTAACTCATTGAAGTGAAATTATTACTCAATTAAACAAAAATCAGGTTCAGTAACACGTCTTTCATAAGACCAAGACCCATCATTTCCTAAACTTCACACAAGAATTCATTCAGATGTCTTATTTCTTAGAATTAGAAGTTAGTACTCTATCTTAAGACAAAATAGTAGGTTAAAAAGGTCCTGTAAATTTTTACATATAAAAAGGAAGACAAGAAGGGTATGAAGATGGGGGTCTTGACCATCGTTTAACCCGTAAAGAGGAGACTACAATCGTCGATACTTACCCGTGTGTCGACGGCAATTCGAGGACAATCTGTACCCGAGACTGTAATTACGAGTTTATCTTTGGTTAGCCTTGTGACGGGAATGGAATCGGACGAAGGTTCCTTCTTGACTTCACCAATCAGAAGACGAACTATCTTTTCGTTTACACCTTGTGTCTCGATTCCATTCTTCTCCAGACTCTAATCGGATACCTAAATAAAGAAACTGTAAATTCCATATGTAATCGTTATACGAATAATATTAAGATCATGAAACATCATTATCAGTAGAGAATGTATATATAAATATGTAAATTTATCTTTATACTGAGCCAATTCGTAGTGGAGAAATTTTATGGAATCGTTGAAAAAGAAAAATTAGAAGCTCTCTCTGTGAAGAAAGAAAGAAAAAAAAAATTTAAATAAACAAATACCGACACTTTCCAAATAGACACCGTGCGCCCTATGTGAAACACCCGTACGTCCCTAGAAGTAACGTGCATACCCGAGAAGTAACGATGTGTATCCGAAGAGAGATCAACACCGGTTACCCGAATCAACAGGACGTCGTATACCTTAGAATCAAGGGACTAGTTCCTAGCTTGGGTACAGGGGACGTAATCTTCCACCTAAGAATTCGGGAACCGGTGGTCCCTTCAGGGTCTTTATCTAAAAACATCCATTATTACTGTAATCCCAACAGTCGATTTTTGATATAAGATAGTACTTTCTCTTCTCTCCTTCTTTCGAAGGGGCCACCGAGTCGTAATTTCTTAGATGGACGTTACGTCCTCTGGTCCAAGTCAAGGACCCAGCACTTCTAGGAGACCTCCTCCTTTACCGTCGGGGAAGGGTCATAAGAACGGACCTCTTAGGGTGCCTGTCTCCTCGGACCGTCCAATGTCAGGTATCCCAGTGTTTCTCAACCTGTGTTGATTCACTGATTGTAAAAAGTGAAAGTATACGGTTTATGAAAGTAGTAAAAAAAGGGGGTGTTTAATTGTAATCCGTCTTAGTAGACGAAAGTCATCTACAGTGACATTGACTCTCTCCAATCATCACAGTCACAACTTTAAATCGACATTTAAAAACATTGTTGAGATATTATAATAAGGGGTTTTAATAACAAGAAATTGTAAAACCATGAAAGATCAGAGAATACATAACAAAAAATAAAAAGTGATTTGGATCTGACCGGAGTGTGGTGATTACCTTCGACGGAGACCACCAATACGTCTCCACCCGGCTCAAGAAAACCTATTTCCACGACTACAATTACGGGGAGGTCACGGGAGTAGCTCTCTATGTCGAAATTGGTATCGTCGTCTATTTCCCGTAATATTTAAGACACTCGAAGAGTAACCGTCCATACTACAATGGTATGAGATATACACTATACCCCAATGACTACTAATGATAAGAGACACGTTTAACATGATAAATTTTTAGTCTACACTAATGAAGATAATTGTCACATAAAAAAAAATTACAAAATTTGGCTGGATACAATAAAAGGTGGGTAGGTCTCGATACGACGTAACAAAAAAAAAGTCACGTCGGATCTTTATGAAAATAAAGGAAAGAACAGACCCATATGTGAAAACTTCATGATATTATTCGACAACAGTCGGTATCAGGGTAGAGGGTGTGTCAAAACGTCTCTACAGTGGGATTAAGCACATTCAGACCGTTATTAGATCCGAAGTGGTAACTAAAAGCACAAGAAATACCATTAATCCCGAAAATTCACTCAATACCTTGACAAGTTATATATTCTATCTCAGGTCTTACAAAAAATAAAATTCAGTGAATCTCCAACGGACGGTCAGAAAGTCTCAACGAACAGACGATTTAACCTAAAGGATGAGATTGGAAGAATTTCTGAAACCGTACCACAGGATTATCATCATAAATCATCATCGATGATAGTTGATGACAGTAAACGGTACTCAGAATAAGTGGTACCACGGGTGACTCACGATTTGGAAATACAATAAAATCCTAAGGAAGAAAAGGTTTTGGTGCATTATATTTATGTACTTATGTTTATTAGACTTTCTATATTAGTGGAGTATCCTATGACACACACGAGATCCTATGACAAGTTATATAATACTATAATTGTCCTACATAGAATAAAGAGATTTTATAAAAATGTAAAAGAGTCCTAAACTTTAGTCTTAATATGTGTTTCTTACTTAATAAAAATTAAATTTTATTCTTTTCGTTAATAACTACATACCAATTAAAACTAAATCACCGAAAATTAAACTACTTACCTTCAAGAAACATTACATTAAAACTCTCTTTATATTAAATCAGGATATATAAAAATTCATTAAAAAAAGGAAATTTCTTATAAAAGTGTTCAATTATCAACTAAAAATAATAGTAAACACAGTAAAGTAAACTTTCACTATAAACACAGTAAGTAAATCCCCTCGAGTATAACTACACGCATTGTTCTTCCCCTTGTGAGGCAACACCGACCGTCGTTTACCACCCGTGGAACTACACCAAGTCGATGACCAAGTTCGTCCACGTCTACACCTACGTCGGCTGTTGGCGTTCTAGTGAGGAGAATACCGTCGTAAATCTTTCCATCTTCAGAAAGTAAGAGTAGGTGAACCTACAAAAAGTGAATCTGATCCTTCAGGTATTAAGTCAATAGTGATTTCTGAGAAAAAAATCCTCGATTGTCGTTCCCATTTTCGTCATTCTATTATTCGTTTATTAGTGAGACTACCGTTGTAATTTTCAATCTATTATCCGTAGGGTCTCCCCCGCCAGGATTCTACCGCCTCTTTATCCTACGTCTCTGGTGAGAGAGGGAGTGTTTAAGTAGTTTTCTTGTAAAGTTGCGACTCATTTAAGGTGTTTTGTTGAAGACTTACGACCGTCTCCTATAGTCCGTGGGTCTTTTCGTCTAGTAACAGAAGTTTTTGTCAGTGGTAGGCGGACTCTTACCTGCGGTCGCCATGTGGGTCTTTTGACTCGTCGTCCCTGCCCTTTCCGCTATTCAACGTCGCTGGTGCGAGCGGTTTGTGGACTCGATGAGCCTGGACCCTTCCCGTGTTTTGCGTCCGGGTCGGTTTAGACGCGGAGACTTCCGATGGACTCATGCCTCGGACTCGCCGAATCTGGCCCCTGCACGTACGACGGATCCCGGCCGGAGTCTCCCAAGGGGCGCCTCGTCACATCTCGGACTCGGTACACGTGGCACTCGTCCCCGTCCGGGTCGCACCGACTCCGTGACACTCGTGTGCGGTCACAATAAACATCGTAGGGAGGGAGGGGCGTCGCGTTGACTTGCTTGTTCACTCGGATTTTTTTTTCTTTTCCCAGGTGGTGACGGGGAGGAACACAAGCCCGTCTTTAGTCTGTGACCTCTCTGGTCGTTTGTCTTCTTCGATTTGTCTCCCTTGGAGGAACCTTCACTGGGGTGTGACGGGTGTTGTGGTCTCTTTCAGGATCTATATAGAAATGATAAAAATACTAGTAAGAAAAAAAAAACAACAACAACTACAACAACACACCAACAAAGAAGAAAAGAAAAAGAAGAAGAAAAAAAAAATTGAAAAATTTTAAAAATTCAGGAGATAAAGAGGAAATCAAAAGTAAAAATATTGGATGATAATGAAATTTTCTTTTTCTGGGATAAAAATTTCGTTTGTGGTATATATAAAAAAAACACTAACAACAAAATTATTAAGAACACCGAAAAAAAAAGAAGAAGAAAAGAAATTATAACATAAAAACTTTTAAGTTGGAGATGCGATCTAAAAATCAGAAACGAAAAACCATAAACAACAGTCAAAACATGTAAATTTTTGGGTTAGAAGTCATGAGTTAAAATGGACTCTCGCTCTATTGACCGAACTGGTGAGAGAGGAGGAAACCTGAGGAAAAAAGAGGTGGTCCACCGTAGACAGAGAAGGGAGCGGGAAGAGAAGAGATGGGTTGAGACTTAGAGATACACAAGGTCTGTCATCTCTTGTGAATCCCTTGACCAATGACCGACCTAGACAGAGAGAGGAAAAGTAAAGGGAGAAAATAGGAGGACCGGTGGAGACAGATGAAGGAGGGAGAGAAGAAGGGACATATTGAGGTACTTGTAGAGACTCGTCGGGTCTGAGACCTCGCGGGTATTCCTTCACTAATGACCGATCGAAAGAGAGATGAGAAAACTAGGGTGGAGTAGAGTAAGGTCAGTGGAGATTGATGGGGGAGGGAGAAGAGAAGAGGTACATTGAGTCACTTGGAGAGACCCACAGGGAGTTACACCTCTTTGAAAAGTAGAAATTGGATCCACAAAATAGTAGTCACAACATACCTACCTCTTCAGAACTCCGATGACATTTTTATTTTGACTTTTGGTCTTCGTCCTCCGAATTCAGGTTTAGGACTCTTGTAGTCTATTGAGGACTTAGGTCCCTTGTAATTAACTATCCTCGAGTAGTTTGTGGAGGTATGGATGTGACTTTGGTTCGTGGTGGGTTCCCGGTCGTTCAAGGTCTCGTTCTGTATGATACGTTTAAAAGGTCGTTGTGTCCTTGTATGGGGACTCCAAGTTATATGTCTGTCGAGTCAATGAGGTTTTGGTAACTGCAGAGTATTGAGTAACGACCTATGAAGTGACGTGAGGTCTCTCTTCTTTAGATCGAGGTGGGTGGTCTTGAGACTACGTTCGAAGGGATTGGTTCTTTGGAACTGTTCGGTGACTATGTTAGGGTAGGTGTCACTCCTTTGAGGTATTATTTTTCTTGAGGTGTTTAAGGGTCTTATGTTTTTCCGGTGGGCTTTGCGTCGTTATATTGGTTCCACTTCTCTGTCTCCTTATGGGTCGTCCATTTCCTTGTCCTCTTTACGGGTGGTTTGGTTTGGTTTCTCCTTCTCTATCTCTTAGATGGAAACTTTCTTAAGGTTTATAACTATCACTTTTACTAGATTTTAGAACTTTAGTTTTACCTTAGTGTCTATTTATCGGATCTCTGTTCCCAACTCCTCTACGTTCTTTCCAAATTGTTCCTGGATCTTCTTTTTTTTCTCAGTTATATATTACTTATTGTGTTATTTACTCTAGTCTTTGTGAGACCTCCGTTGTTTATCATCTTATTGTCTCCGTCTTCTATCCTAATCACTTTATCTTCTGTCTTACCATCTTTATTTACTTAGTCTCTCCTTTTTTCTTTTTACTTAATTTTCTTTACTCCTGTTAGAGTCTCTGGAGGTCCTGTTATACTTTGCGAGGTTGTAAGTTTAATATCCTCAGGGTCTTCTTCTTCTGTTTTTCTTTCTGGTACTCTTTTATGAACTCCTCTATCATCAACTTTTGAAGGAATTTTACCCCTTCCTTTATTAGTGGGTTCAGGTTCTTTGGGTCTCTCAAGGTTTGTCCTATTTGGGTTCCGGTTTGTGGGGTTCTGTGTATAATTAGTTTAATCGTTTCTAGTTTGTGTTTCTTGTTTATAATTTTCGTCGTTCCCTTTTTGTTGTTTATTGTGTGTTCCCCTAAGGGTATTCCTATTGACGTCTAGAAACTTATCTTTGAGAAGTCCGGTCCTCTCTTACCGTTCTGTATGAATTTCACTACTTTTTTTTATTGGATCTCGGCTCTAATGACATGGGTCGTTCCTAGAGTAAGCTTATACTTCCTCTTTACTTTTCGGAAGGTCTGTTCGTTTTCGACTCTCTTAAGTCGTGGTGGTTTGGTCGAGAGGTTGTTTACGATTTCCTATAAGAGATCTGTCCTTTGTGTTTTTCCCGCATATTTGGGCTTGGGTTTTGTTATTTCATTTACCGTTGTCCTAGTATGAATGGTTATTAATGGAATTTGCATTTACCCAACTTACGGGGTTGGTTTTCCGTTTCTGACCGACTTACCTATGTTTTTGTTCTAGGGATATATACGACGGATGTTCTCTGGGTGGAGTTTTGTTCCCTGTGTATGTCTGACTTTCACTTCCCGACCTTTTTCTATAAGGTGTGTTTATCTCTGGTTTTCTTTCGTCCGCATCGTTATGAGTAGAGGCTATTTTATCTGAAATTTTGTTTCCCACACTTTTCTCTGTTCCGGTGACGTATTACTAGTTTCCTAGTTAGACTCTTCTTCTATATTGTTAATATTTATATATACGTGGGTTGTATTCTCGTGGTGTTATACTTTCTGTTTACGATTATTCATACTTTCCCCTTTAATTGTTATTATCACCCTCTGAAATTATGGGGTGAGTGTGGATACCTGTCTAGTTGATTTGTCTTTTAATTCTTTCTTTGTGTTTGAAATTTACCATGTTATCTGGTCAATCTGGATTAACTATAGATATCCTGAGTTACCTTGTTTTATCTTTCGGGTCTCTATATAGGTGTGTGGATACCTGTGGAATAGAAACTGTTTCCTCCGTTCTTATATGTTACCTCATTTAAATTGTTCACCACGACCCTTTTGACCAGTTGGTGAACATTTTCTTACCTTGATCTAGTGAAAGATTGTGGTATGTGTTTTTATTTGAGTTTTATCTAATTTCTAGATTTACGTTCTGGTCTTTGATATTTTGAGGATTTCCTCTTGTATCCGTTTTGTGAGAGGCTGTATTTAGTGTCGTCCTAGGAGACACCAGGTGGAGGGTCTTATGACCTTTATTTTCGTTTTTATTTGTTTACCCTAGATCAATTTGAATTTTCGAAGACGTGTTGTTTCCTTTGATATTCGTTCCACTTTTCTGTCGGAAGACTTACCCTCTTTTATTATCGTTTACTTCGTTGACTGTTTGTTGATTAGAGTTTTTATATGTTCGTTGAGGACGTCGAGTTAAGGTCTTTTTATTTGCTGGGTTAGTTTTTTACCCGGTTTCTTGATTTATCTGTAAAGAGGTTTCTTCTGTATGTCTACCGATTGTTTGTGTACTTTTCTACGAGTTGTAGTGAGTAATAGTCTCTTTACGGTTCTGGTGTTACTCCATGGTAAAGTGCGGTCAGTCTTACCGACGTTAGGTTTACAGATGTTCGTTATTTACGACCTCTCCCACACCTCTTTTCCCTTGGGAGAATGTGACGACCACCCTTACGTTTGATCATGTCGGTGATACCTCTTGTCACCACCTCTAAGGAATTTTTTGACCTTTATGTTGACGGAATACTGGGTCGTTAGGGTGACGACCCGTATGTGTAGTTCCTTTGGTCTTAACTTTGTCTGTACACATGGGGTAACAAGTAGCGTCGTGACAAATATTATCGGTCCTGTACCTTCGTTGGATCTACAGGTAGTCGTCTACTTTCCTATTCTTTCCTATCCTTTCCTATTCTTTCCTATTCTTTCGACACCATGTATATGTGTTACCTCATAATGAGTCGGTAATTTTTCTTATGTAAACTTAGTCAAGATTACTCCACCTACTTTGACCTCGGTTAATATGTCTCACTTCATTCGGTCTTTCTTTTTGTGGTTATGTCATATGATTACGTATATATACCTTAAATCTTTCTACCATTGCTATCGGGACATACGTTCAGTCGTTTTCTCTGTGTCTACATATCTTGCCTGAAAACCTGAGACTCCCTCTCCCTCTCCCACCCTCCTAAACCCTCTTACCGTAACTTTGCACATATGATAGTACATTCTTTGTTTAACGATCAGATACAAGTTATTTCCTATGTCCTACGAACCCCGACCACGTCCCCCTACTAGGTCTCTCTACTATGCCCCACCCTACACCCTCCCCGTCCCAAGTCCTAACCCTTGAGTACATGTGGGCACCGCCTAAGTACAGTTACATACCGTTTTGGTTATGACATAACATTTCATTTTATTTCATTTTTAAAAAATTTTTTTACGTAGGGTCTTTTCGATAGTTATCATAGTCACAACCTACAGTTTCGAATCATTTCAAAATTTTCAACATGATACATCTAAAAAGTTTTAGATGAATGTCAGAATGAGAAAACGTTTTATACTTAGGTTGATTCTCATTAATTAATGAATAAATGTTTACTCACAAAAGAACATAATCGTGTGTCTTTTTAAATTGAATTTAACTAAAATAAAAATTAATAAGTATAATTAAAGATCCCTTTTTTTCTTTTTACTTTTAAGTCGACAGTTATAAACTTTGGAAGTCTTCATCTTTATTTAAAACACTTTAACTTTGAAAGAAATCACATATCGTATCTTGATATATATTCTTGAACTAAATTACTAAACCAACTAGAGGATTTACGTCCAGACTAAACAATAAACCTTTCGGTCAAATAATAAGGTCCCTAATATCAAAACTCAAAAGAGTAAGTTATCCATTTTAGAGAATGTCTAAGGTTTAATAAAACAACATAACTTTTTAACAAGAATTTTTTTAGAAAAGGAAAAAAAGAGCATAATTCAAGAGAATAAGAAATATGGTAGAGAACGTACCACAAGGTCCGATGGAAGGGTGACTGAGACTTAAAAAAAAGAAGTCATTAGTATGAATAAGAGTCACTGATCGAGGGAGAAGTTCGTTCGATCGTATAGTTCAAATAGAAGGATTGGTAAAGTGAGACAATCATAGGAGAAGTTCTTTCAAAAGGATAGAGTGGTCAGAGACATTAGGAGACTTTAGTTTAGGATCAACAATAAGTCTCTGGTCAGGTCACGGGAAACTTGAGTAGAGGGTAACTCAGGGAGTACACTAAAAGATGAACGAACCAGAAAAAACACAGTGACAGAGTATAGTGTAAACAAGAGTAGAGTCCTTAAGGGTACAGGAAGGAGTTAAAAGATTTTAATGAGTAAAGAACCTACGTTACATTTAGAAGGGAAGATGTCTTTGAGAAGGGTAAGGTAAACTCGAGTGTGACTTTATGGAATAGAGAATTTCTAACATCTTTAAGATATTAAACGATAATGGACATAGTAAATAAAACTGTTTATATAACAATAACGGAATTGTATATTGTAAGTATATGGAGTACAAAGGTTTATCTGAATCGAGGAATTCTTTCCGTGAATGGAAAATATGAGAAAGCAATAAGTAAAGTAATGAAAAGAAAAACGGGTGACACATGTAAACATGTCTAAGGTTTACAACGTAAAACATATTTTACATTATTAGTCTCTAGGTGTCTGTTTGAATCCATCGACTTAACAGGGTATATTTATAAAAATTTATGACATCTTCACAATTACTCCGTAGTTCCTTTTCACGTTCACGGTAAATTCCACAAGTGATTTTCTACGTCCATCCAAAATCTTTAAGTAAATAAATTAACCTCCTATTAATGAAATGTCATAACGTCATCAAAAACGGTATGTAGCTGTACTTAGTCGGTACCCACGTGTACAGGGGAGTAGGACTTAGGGAGAGGGTGGAGGGAGGGATGGGGTAGGAAGACATAACAGAATCTCGTGGTCGAAACTCACGGGTTGTAGTCGTGACTTGAACTTGATCAGTAGACAAAATGTATACCATTATATATACAAAGTCACGATAAGAGAGTTTAGTAGGGTGGGAACGGAAGAGGGTGTATCAGATTTTCAAACAAGAAATGTAGACACAGAGAAAACGACAAAACGTATATCCCATCAGTAATGATAGAAAGAATTAAGGTAATATACGTCATTATATGACATAACCACAAAGAGAAAGAATGAACGAAGTGAGACATATTATCCGAGGTCAAAGTAAGTGGAGTAATCTTGACCGAGTTCACACAAGAAGAAATATCGACTCATTATAAGGTAAGACATATAATGGTGTTGAAGGAATAGGAAACAGACGGTTACCTTAGATACAACGAAGGTACGAAATCGATAACATTTGTCACGACGTCACTTGAAACCCCATGTACACAGAGAAAGTGAAGACCAAAGGAACCCCACATATGAGTCGTCACCTTAAGGACCCAGTATACCGTCAAGAACCTGAAGGGACCACCGAGTCTGGTATTTCGCAGACAGATGTTACGTCCTCTGGGCCCAAGATAGGGACCCAGCCCTTCTAGGCGACCTCTTCCTTCACCGTTAGGTGAGGTCATGATAACGGACCTTTTAGGGTACCTGTCTCCTCGGACCATCCGATGTCAGGTACCCCAACGTTTCTCAGCCCGTACTGACTCGCTGAAGTGAGTACCGTCAAGATAAAGGTCAAAAAATTCCTTGGAGGTGTGACAAGAGGTATCACCGACATGGTCAAACGTAAGGGTGGTTGTCACATTCTCCCAAGGAAAAAGAGGTGTGGGAGAGGACGTAAATAACAAACATCTGAAAAACTACCACCGGTAAGACTGGGCACACTCTACTATGGTGAAACACCAAAACTAAACGTAAAGAGTTTATCACTCATTACGACTCGTAGAAAAGTACACAGATAATCGGTAGACATACAGAAACCTATTTACAAACAAATCAATTTTCTATGCCCATTAAAATTTTCTACATCTACTCTTCCTTTGTTTCCGTTGTCTCCTTTACATGACTGATATTTGTATACAAATAGGTAGACAAATCTCCACAACACAGTCATTATCATATCTAATGATCTCTCAGAGAACTTATCGCAGATTTGTAAAAATTGTATCACTTAAAATAGTTGTCATTTATTATATTGGTAGCAAGTTCGAAATCCGTTGACATAGAATAAAGGAAACGTAATGGATCATGTCATGATAGGTAAGTCAAAAATAGACTTTTTTTCTTGTTTTAACAATAAAGATGAGAAAACTACGAATTTTAACTTTATCCTACGATTCTAGATTACTCAATCGACCCTGACCCCCCTTCCACTCCAAAAAGAAAGTGTGTATAGTACATAAAGAAGTATGACTGAAAGTCAATAGAAAAAAATTTAAGTCTTACCAAATCTGATTGTGACTGACTGGTCTTAAAATCGAGTTTAATAAGACATAGAAAAGTCCTTAACCTTACTTTCACTTGTCACATCTAAATAGATTAAGTAATTTTGGTTTCGGACAGAAAAAAAAACAAATACACGAGTCAACGAGTCAGTACAGACTGGGAAACACTGGGGTACCTGACATCGGGCGGGCCGAGGAGACAGGTACCTTAAAAGATCCGTTCTTATGTCCTCACCCAACGGTAAAGGATGAGGTGAAAAAATAAACTTTACGGTTATTATGGGTTGAATTGAGAAATAAAACACCGTGAGTACAGTTACTTTAACAACAAGTCTGTCTGATCTAAATGACTTAAGACTATCTCAAACAAAAGTCAGACTGTTACTATAGACAAAAAATCCCAGTACACTTTCACCACGCGATGAATCAGTTTCTTCAGTTAGTCAAAGGTAGTCTGAGACTTACATACTCTATGTATCGTTGCTAGTGACTATTCCATTATGTGACTAATTTAAGTAGGGGTGAGATACTTGAACCCTAGGGTAAACCGAAAATATATAAACATATAAGGTGCAATTCTTTTCTTCGGAATCAAACTCGTTATTACACACCGTATATTGACAAAAGTAAATACATCATAAACCCTTACTTCATACGATAAATTCTTTGAGAAGCCTCATAAATGATTACTTCATGGATTACTTCATTATTTTGTAAAAGATACTATCTTAATGAAATCGAAAAATCTATCATGAATTCGATTAAATTAAAATTACAACTATTATTTGTTGGATTTCGTTCAATAACAATGATAAGTAATCACTATATTAGATAGGTCTGACTATTGAGAAGACTCTCCTTGTTCAGTCACTTAAAAAAAAATATGAATTTGTTTTTAATCGTATCATGAAAATGAATACCAGTTCTTTTAATTGTACAAGTTGTATTATATTTTTAGTCTGACAGTCCAATTCTTACTTAAACGATCCTAGAAAAACGTCCTTTTCATCTCTTGTATTTTATTTAGGGAAATCTTAAGATTAACTTTAGTTTTATAACCTTACTTTAGGATTTTGTACGAAGACTTTTTACATTTTTACAGAAAGTAAAAGAGTCAATAACACACTGTCGTTGAAAAGAGTAATTAAAAACCAAATTGTATCAATTAGGTGACAGAACGGACGGAGATCTAAAAAAAGTACTCTTAATCATAAGGATCTATAGTAACCAGAGATACACCCCCTGTCTCTAACTTTTATTCCGAAATAGAATCGTACCTTTATAGGGAAAGGACAGTTTTTCACACAAGACTTTTACTTTACTCTCTTTTCAGATATAACAAAGAATACTTACTAAGATCGTATTCTTCAATGTCTTTGTTTGATTCACAAACTCTTGTCAAGAACGGTTCATTCATAAATTTTTAAAAAATTTGAGCAAAAGAAAACAACTGTAACGGGGAAAGGAAATCGGACAATTGGTGGATTGTCTAACAACGTCGAGATAAACGTCATACTAAAGAGTAAAAATTTTAATATCCTGATTTATTAAAATCATGGTCAGTTTACCTGCAATAAAACTTCTTGTCATCTCCAAGAAACGAATACATAAATTTTTTTGTACGGTAAATTTAATACAAAAATAAACGTGGGAAAAACAGGATGATAACTAGAAATGACGAATACAAGTAAGCTCATGGAATAAATTATAAAAGTACAAAAGTCCTTAGAGAGATTTAAAATTAATAAAACTCCAATCTTTGTAGAATTAAAAAAACAAAATCCTCTACGACTTCTTCACAGTGGAAACATACCTTAGTTATCATGTTCGGTTTCTATCTGTCCGACGACTTCGTTTGTTTTTACGGTCGTAAAATAATCTCCTCAATCTGAACCTTTTCCATTGGAAAGGTATACTTTTTATAATAGATGAAAAAAGGAAAGACGAAAAGAAGGAGGAATAAACATTAGACACCAAAAAACGAAACATAACGAAAACGAAATTTAATACATGCACCAAAAGAGAGGTTCAAACCGAGTTGACCATCTTAAACTCATAAAATTTATAACAATATAGTAATTTTATCAAAAGAAATATCAATTTAATGGTTTTACAATAACATCTTTAACGTAACTAGACCTTCACTCTCTCGGATCGGAGATCACGAGTCCATAAAGTTGTTTACAAGACAATTAAGGTAGGTTTAGAGAAAGTCCGTATGATGTCGTAGTAGGGATAATAAGGACGTCCCTCATTTTATGAGGTTTGTACCATATCAAACCTGTCAGGGTATCGACGAAGAAATGAGAGACAAGATAGTGCTTGATAGGAGATCTTACATTATAATATCTTTATCATTAGTATCTTCCTTTTATTAAACAACCATAACTTATAATATCTTATATATAAGACGGTACAAAATAGAAAAAATTTATCCAATTTTTACGATATTTCAAATTGCACTTGAAAAGTTTATACATCACTAACACCCCGACCTCGTGACTGGTTAGGGCGTACGTCAACTTTTAGGTACACATTGAAATCTCAACCCGGGATGTATAGACGTCAAAGTTCAGGTACCTAAAGTTGGTTGACGTTAAACACATCATAACATCATGAATAAATAAAATTCCTCAAGTGTACTTTACCCGGACAACTTCGGGTACAACAAGTGTTCAATCAACATATAATCTTATAAAAAGTAATTTCAGTCCATGTAAGAAAAACAAATTTGAATGATACAATTCGATGTATAAAGTAGAACGTACTTCTTTTATTTTAATAAAATTTGTAAAAAAAGATTTCAGTTACATTTTTATGAGATAAAAGACTTTTTATATAAATTATAATTCCAAAAAGTAAATTTTTTTAAAAGATCAAATATAAGACTAGTTTATTTTTAATCGAAAAAGAACCGGTGAAACTCCAAAATTAACTTATACTTGTATAACAATATTAGTGATTGTTAACAATATCACTAACAATGTCCGATAATATTATGTTATAATATCATAATATTATAGGACTCTTGTCTAACAATATTAGAGGTATTGTTAATGAAATGGACAGACCTTCAATCTCTCGGATCGGAGATATTACGAGTCAATAGAGTTGATTACAAAAGAATTAGGAGTAGGTTTAGACATGATGTGACTAGGACCTGGAACATTAAACAACGGTCGTCTAAATAGTCTTCATGGTTTACGTGATCCTTCTGTATGTGCTGGTTCCGTATTGGTCGATCACTTTATACTGGTCAACACAGATCATAAATAAATTACAAATGATTTTATGGTCCGTTATACATCCCAGTTTAATATACTCTCTTATATTTAATAAACTTAGAAGAGATATTTTCACAATAATGGGAGTGTAATGTCTACCTCTTTGATTAGATACCCTATAATTCATTAAATGGATTAGATCCTATCTTAAATTTAGATGAAGAAAAAATAAGACTTAAGGGACCAAAGGAACGAGGGGAATTAACTTCAGGTGGACGCAAAATCACGAAGGAGGAATGTCAATAATATTATAGGACAAAAACGTAATGAGAGAGTAAAAATTTACAATCTAAGAGATTCATAATAAATTACTATAACAAAGAAAAACGTAAAAATATTTAGAATCTTCCCGAAGGAACCACCGAATCACCATTTCTTGGGAGGACGTTTACGTTTCCTGTGTTTAAACTAAAGACCCAGTCCTTCTAGGGGACCTCCTCCTTTACCGTTCGGTGAGGTCATAAGAACGGACCCTTTAGGTTACCTATCTCCTCGGATCTTCCGATGTCAGGAACCCCAGTGTTTCCTCACCCCGTGCTGAATCGTTGATTTGTTTTTGTGTCAACATCTTTCGTAGGAAAAAGAATCGACTGTGTATCTACAGACAAAAATTTATTTTAAAAACAAAGTAGGGAAACAACAAATATGTAATGTACTTTATGTAAATCCTTATATGACGTTCGGACACCTAATGTTTCAGTTTGTCGTAAATCCGTATACAGGTCAACACGTACAGATAAGAATTAGTTGTACTTACCCCAAAAGAAACAATTTCATACACGTCACATTTGACACTTGAGACGTTTCAACGGAGTATAAAATCAGAGGGAAAGTGTAGAAAGTTGAAAAGAAGGGAAGAAATAAAAGTACAAGACTATAAGATTTATGACGTAAAATGAATTGAACAAACAGAGAGAGATGGTGATCTTACATACTTGGTGTTTTACTACGGACCGTACAATCATTTGTAAACAACTTGTGTATTTATAGGTACATACACTTCTATCATATGAATTTTATTTTCTTAGTACATTTGTATTATGAGATTATGAACGAAAAGGGTGAGATTTATTGACTTTTTCTAAAAGTTAAGTAACACTAAATATTGACGTATTATATGATGTATCATTCAAAGGTCATAACAGTGATGTGCATTAGAACGTTATTTGTAATAATATGTATAAAACAATATAAAACCGTGAAAATAAAAATACCTTATTCAAACAAAGAAGTGTACTCAGTCATATAAAATTCAAACTATGAAGGTCTTATAAAGGGATTATGGTAGTCGTCATGTATTCACAACAAAGGAACTTAAGAATGGTCGGAAAGAATTGGAACTACAAGCACGAAAGTTCCGTAGTCTAAATTTCGTTAAGCTTTCCTTGAAGAAAGTCACAGTAACGTATAAAGGGGTATTATAATTAAGAATTAGTATTTAATTAATCTATATTTAATAAGGTGTACGTAACTATGAAATATTCGTCAAAACTTACTCCCACCATATATCTATCTTAAAATCTAATACCTCCTCTGATAAGACGAACTTGACGTCGAAGAAAGATCACATAAACCATTTAATAGTCTAACTGTACACGATCCCAAACCAAGTGTTAAAAAACGAATACTAAATGTAGACCTTTTTGTATGGAAAAACGGTAAACTCTGAACCATGTAAGACCGAGGTGGTAAAGACTAAATCTTTGTAGCAACTTCAACCAGAATAGATCAAATTGAACCTACAAGATGTACCTATTGAATAAAAAAATTATATTTAAATAAATAAAATTAACCTCCAATTAATGAAATGTTATAACATAACCAAAACAGTATGTAGTTGTACTTAGACGGTGTCCACCTGTGCACAAGGGGTAGGACTTGGGGGAAGGAAGGAGGGAGGGGCACGGTAGGGAGACCCAACAGGGTCACGTGGTCGGGGTTCGTAGGTCATAGTACGTAGTTTGGACCTGACCGCTAAGCAAAGTATATACTATAATATGTACAAAGTTACGGTAAGAGGGTTTAATAGGGTGGGAGAGGGAGAGGGAGTCTCAGGTTTTCAGGCAAGATATGTAGACACAGAGGAAACGACAGAACGTATGTCCCGATAGCAACGGTAGAAAGATTTAAGGTATATATACACAATCATATGACAACCATAAAAAGAAAGACCGAATGAAGTGAGACATATTAACCGAGGTCAAAGTAGGTGGAGTAATCTTGACTAAGTTTACATAAGAAAAATTACCGACTCATTATGAGGTAACACATATACATGGTGTCGAAAGAATAGGAAAGTAGACGACTACCTGTAGATCCAACGAAGGTACAGGACCGATAATATTTGTCACGACGCTACTTGTAACCCCATGTGCACAGACAAAGTTAAGACCAAAGGAACTACACATACGGGTCGTCACCCTAACGACCCAGTATTCCGTCAACATAAAGGTCAAAAAATTCCTTAGAGGTGGTGACAAGAGGTATCACCGACATGAACAAACGTAAGGGTGGTCGTCACATTCTCCCAAGGGAAAAGAGGTGTGGGAGAGGTCGTAAATAACGAACATCTGTAAACCTAACGTCGGTAAGACTGACCGCACTTTATCATGGAGTAACACCAGAACTAAACGTAAAGAGACTATTACTCACTACAACTCGTAGAAAAGTACACAAACAATCGGTAGACATACAGAAGAAACCTCTTTACAGATAAATCAAGAAACCGGGTAAAAAACTAACCCAGCAAATAAAAAGACCTTAACTCGACGTCCTCAACGAACATATAAAAACTCTAATCAACAAACAGTCAACGAAGTAAACGATAATAAAAGAGGGTAAGTCTTCCGACAGAAAAGTGGAACGAATATCAAAGGAAACAACACGTCTTCGAAAATTCAAATTGATCTAGGGTAAACAAATAAAAACGAAAATAAAGGTCATAACACCCTCCACCTAGTGTCTCCTAGGACGACACTAAATACAGCCTCTCACAAAACGGATACAAGAGGAAATCCTCAAAATATCAAAGACCAGAACATAAATCTAGAAATTAGATAAAACTCAAATAAAAACACATACCACAATCTTTCACTAGATCAAAGTAAGAAAATGTTCACCAACTGGTCAAAAGGGTCGTGGTGAACAATTTCTCTAACAGAAATGAGGTAACATATAAGAACGCAGGAAACAGTTTCTATTACGTTCCTAAGAAGTTATAGACGTTTAGTTAGTTACATTATATGGTGTAATTGTTTAACTTTTTATTTTGGTATACTAATAGAGTTATCTACGTCTCTTTCGGAAACTGTTTTAAGTTGTAGGTAAATACTATTTTTGAGAGGTCTTTCGTCCTTATCTTCCTTGTATGGAGTTGTATTATTTTCGATATACACTGTTTGGGTGTCGTTTGTAATAGGATTTACCACTTTTTAACTTTTTTAAAGGGGATTTCAGTCCTTGTTCTGTTCCCACGGGTGAAAGTGGTGATGATAAGTTATATCAAAACCTTCAAAACCGGTATCGTTAGTCACGTCTTTTTATTTTCCTTAGGTTTAACCTTTTCTTCTTCATTTTGAGGGTGACAAACGTCTACTGTACTAGAAGATGTATCTTTTGGGATTTCTGAGGTGATCTTTTAATGACCTATTGAATAACGAACACCTACAAGATGTACCTATTGAATAATGAAACTAGTTGGAAAGATTAAACTTTTACAACTAATTATCTAAACACTTTTAACGACGAGTTATGACGAACAATATAAATAGTCTAAGGGAATAGGAATACGTCGTTTGTAAACTAAGTGACTGACAAATGATACACGTTCTCAAGTACGAGACCTCGTCAAGGAGACCAGATTGAAACCTCATGAGCGTCAATCAACGAACTAGAGAATCCTGTAATTGTTGATCCAATACAAAACCCGACAATGTTAGGTACCACCTACAATAACCAGACGTAAAAATTACAAAAATGGGGACATGAAATAACGAAGAATAAAGAGGGGAAACATTTGCAAGTAATTCGAAAATCCCTTAATACATCCCATATAAAATTTTTATAAAGATTACCTACAAAAGAAAAAACAAACAAAAAAAAAAACGGTGATGACTTGACTAAGTATACGGGTGGAGTGTTAGTGTCAAAATATGTAAGGTAAGAGACTAATAGTGGAGAAAAGTCGAAATGAGAACGATCTCATTTCGACGGAGGTTGTTAGGACCTTTGTAAGACAGATGGTCATTTATCAGTCTAGGTAAATTTTACGGTGGGAAGTGACCGGACTGAGAAGGAAGAGCAATAAGAATGGAGTTCGGATCATTGACATTCAAAGATTCTCCCCCTTTTTTTCGTAGTTAGAACTACTGATTAAAATGAAATTTACACACTGTCACTTGGGAAATTACGACGGGTCATCAGTTTGATATGTAAAGGGATCAAATAAGACGGTGAGTAGATCTGGTAACAAAGAAAGAGGAAATAGGACACTGTAGATCATATATGAGAAAAAGTTGGAGTCAACTACTAGAATGTAAGATGAGGTTAGTCACTCTTTTGACTTCGTGGTCTTCTTTTGACGATCTCTGAAGGGGATGAGAACAGAAGGGTTGAGTGTTTGGGGACATGGGTATATGAAGGATTATCAATGACCTATTTGAACAACATTGGTTAGGGAGGTCGACACTCGATCTAGGATAAAAGACAGACGATACCGAATGAGTTTTTGTAAAAACATCGTTAAGAGAAAAGAAGATATAGAAAGACGAGAGAAAGGATTTAGTAGGAGTAGCAGTACGTGTAAAGAAATAGGCCAGAATTCTTTCGAAAACTAAAGAGATCATGGAAAGGGGACGGAGACAAAGAAACCGACGTTCGGGCAAAGAAACGAGGGTAAACGTCGTCTTGAGGAACAGATGAAACCATTAAAGGTCAAGGAAAAAAGAACTTAGATAAGGACGATCCAACAGGAAGGGAGTCGAGATGGTTTTGATACAAAAATACTAGAGGTCCCTGAGAGTACAACGATTTAGGTTACCAATGAAGAGATAGGAATAGAGTGATTTGGATCATTGTGAACTATATGAGAGAAATGAACCGGAGGTAATGTAATGTGTGAGAACCGGAGGTAATGTAATGTGTGAGAGAATTAGAAAGACTCATAAGGAAGACACAGAGATCAAGGAGGAGTAGAGAGGAGAATCAACGATTCGGTAAATCGAAAAATGTCTAGAAGAAATAGGTAACTAGTAGAGTAGGACGAAGAATGGAAATATATTATCGACTAGGTTTTAGATATAGAAATCGGGTCTGGAGAAGGGATACGAGATCAGAGAATATAGGTTGATCGATGAGTTGTACAGGAACACCTTTGGATTAATTTGCAGAGTATGAATTACAGGTTTATACTTGAGGACTAGAAACGGATAAGATTTGGGTGTTGAGACATTGACGACTCCGATTTTTAGAACTATACTAGAAACTAAAAAGAGGTGAGACAACGTTTTAACTCACTGGAAACGGAACCTAGAGATAGACTTTAGGATCAGTGATAAGTAGTGAAGAGTGAGACCAAGTTCAGTGATTATAGTAGAGAATGGAAATAAAGGTGTCATTAGTAAATTGATAAGAGGGACTAGGGTAGTGACGAGACGTTAGACAAGAGACAAATTGTGAACATAGTAGAACATAGTGAATCTAGTCTAGTGAGAAAACGGGTTTTGGGATGTCATGGTAAAGTGAGTCTCATTTTCTATTTTCAAAAATTTTGCGGGACACCCTACACAGGCCACCACAGACAGGGTTTTTGATGTCTTACTAGAGTCAAGCAAAGGTTCCGTTTGGTAAGTTGTAGTGTCATTAGATTCAGATGCGAGATTGGTGATTACGACTTCTTCCACTTCAACTGGCCAAGAAAGTTCTGGATATTCTGGAAGGTCTTCATTGTGGTGTCTTTTCTACAGGAAAAGTAGCACCCTTTGACCTTCCATTTTCATCCTTCAGTTCTCTATGGACCTCATTGTCCGTTCAAACTGGCACCTCATGTTTTACTTCGTCCCGTTTCTGATTACCTCAAAACGGTTCTCTTGTGTGACCGGTATCGTTTGTAGGAAAAGGTCTTTGTGTTCTCTACTGATATGTATACCTGTAGTGGTCTACCAGTTATGGTTTTAGTCTGACCAATATAAGAAACGTCGGTTTCAATCTTTTTGAGATATGTCAGTTACTTTTGTTCTAAGCCTCGATTCCCACCGAGTCTAGTACTTGAGGAATAACGGTTTAAGTATGCATTTAACTTCTTTCATCCCTTTTGGTGATCCGGTAAGTCCATATTGGATTTAGTTCAGGGAATACTTAGTGACGTCTACCACTGACGTCGGTACTTTAATTTTCTGCGAATGAGGAACCTTCCTTTCAATCCTGGTTAGATCTATCGTATAACTTTTCGTCTCTGTAATGAAACGGTTGTTTCCAGGCAGATCAGTTCCGATACCAAAAAGGTCACCAGTACATACCTACACTCTCAACCTGACACTTCTTTCGACTCGCGGCTTCTCAACTACGAAAACTTGACACCACAACCTCTTCTGAGAACTCTCAGGGAACCTGACGTTCCTCTAGGTTGGTCAGGTAAGATTTCCTCTAGTCGGGACCCTAAAGAAACCTTCCTGACTACGATTTCGACTTTGAGGTTATGAAACCGATGGAGTACGCTTCTCAACTGAGTAACCTTTTCTCAGACTACGACCCCCCCTAACCCCAGTCCTCCTCATTCCCTGTTGTCTCCTACTCTACCGACCTACCGTAGTGACTGAGCTACCTGCACTCAAACTCACTTGAGGCCCTCAACCACTACCTGTCCCTTCGGACCGTACGACGCTAAGTACCCCAGTGTTTCTCAGTCTGTGCTGACTCGTTGAATTGACTTGACTTGACTACTAATATGTCACCTGCACTGTTTATCTAAGTTCACTAATCTAAACAATCTCCCGGACTTCTTGATACCTACATCCAAACATTGTAACATGTCCTCTACCACTACTTTTGGTAGGAGTTCCCTTTTTTTTTACGTTGTTCCGTCTTAACAACAGACTCCTCCGGAATGTTTATTGACTCTTTTCTTTTCGCTCTCTGAAGAGACCACCGGGTCACAGATTCTGAGACTCGAGGGTTACGTCCTCCGGACCCAAACTAAGGACCAATCCTTTGATCTAGGGTGTACGGTGTCGATTCTGGGTCACCTTGGTTTTATATATATATCTATAAAAAATTCTCTTCGCTTTCCGTTTTCACTTTCTATATAGGTTGACTTACGTCTCAAGACTTCTTGTCGTTCCTCTCTGTTCTTTCTTTCGGAAGAATTCACTTATTACGTCTCTTTGTCTCCACCGTTCTTATATGTCTGTTTGACATGTTTTTTCTAGAATTACTGGGTCCATTGGTGTTACCACACCAGTGAAGGGGATTGTGGTCTGTAGGACATCACAGTTGAGTTCAACCGGAATCCTTCGTAATGATGTTTGTCTCGATCACCTCCACTACCTTAAAGTCGACTCGACAAAGTTTAGGATTTAATACTACGATAATTTCAAGACGTGAGTACTGTCGTTTAACCTTTTGAGTGGTCATATGTACCCTGATCTTTTCCAAAAGTGAAAGATAGGATTTCTTCCCGTTACGGTTTTTTTGATGGTGTGTTAACACTTTAACAACTTTGACGGTGTATCAACACGAATAGAGTGTACGATCGTTCCATTACGAGTTTTAGGAAGTCGGATCCGAAGTTGTTACACTTGGTTCTAGAAGGTCCATATGTTCGACCTAAATCTTTTCGGCTCCTTGATCTCTAGTCTAACAGTTGTAGATAACCTAGTATCTTTTTCGTTCTTTCAAGGTCTTTTTGTAGATGAAGACGAAGTAATTATTTGATTTTGGAAACTGACACACTTAGTGTTTTTTGACACCTTTCAAGAATTTCTCTACCCTTATGGTCTGGTGGAATGGGCAGAGGACTCTTTAGACATACGTACAGTTCTTCGTTCAATCTTGGCCTGTACCTCGTTTCCTTACCATACCTTACCAAGTTTTAACTATTTCCTCATGGAGTTCCGACGTATAACAATGAGACGAATAAATTGAATATACGTCTCATGTAGTACGTTTTACGGTCCAACCTACTTAGTATTTGACCTTAGTTCTAACGATCTTCGTCACAGTTATTGGAGTCTATACGTCTACTGTCTTTCGGTTCTCCTTGGTTTCTCGGAAAATCACTTCCACTTTCCCCTCTCACTTTTTCGACCGAATTTTGAGTTCCACGTCTTTGGAATTCTAGTACCGTAGACCAGGGTAGTGAAGTACCTTCTATTCTACCCCTATGTTTGTCACTGTCTGAAAGAAAAGAACCCGAGGTTTTAGTGGACGTCTCCCACTGACGTCGGTACTTTAATTTTCTACGAACGAGGAACTTTGCTTTCGACACTGTCGGACCTGTCGTATGACTTTTAGTCCCTGTAGTGAAAAGGCTGTCTCCATGTATGTCAGATTTGGTACCAAAAGGGTCAACAGTACATGTCTACACTCTTGACCTGTAATTCTTCCGACTCGTCGTTTCTTAACTACGAAAACCTGACCACGAGCTCTTTTGAGAACTCTTAGGAAACCGGTCGTTCCTCTAGTTTGGTGAGTTAGGATTTCCTTTAGTCAGGATTTATAAGTAACCTTCCTGACTATGACTTCGACTTCCAGGTCACGAAACCGGTGGACTAAGTTTCTTGGTTGAGAAACCTTTTCTCGGGCTACGACCCCTTCTGACTCCCGTCTTCTCATCCTCCGGTGTCTCCTACACTACCAACCTATCGTAGTAGTTGAGTTACCTGTATTCAAACGCTGTAAGGGTCCCTGTCACTTCCTGTCCCTTCGGACCATACGAAGTCAGGTAGACCAGTGTTTCTCAATCTGTACTGACTCATTGACTTGTCGTTCTTGTTGATGTCACAGTAAAGGTCGTCTCATTTTCTATTCTCAGAAATTTTACGGGACACCCTGGAATCCATTAGTTCTGGTGACTATACGATAGACTTTCACTAAAGGATGATAAGAGTTAGTTTGACCGGATGTATTTGTACGGTTTTTTACAAGTTTGATGGTGTGTTAACGTGAGTAGAGTGTACGATCATTTCATTACGAGTTTAAGAGGTTCGGTCCGAAGTTGTCATACACTTGACACTTGAAGTTCTACAAGTTCGACCTAAATCTTTTCCGTCTCCTTGGTCTCTAGTTCAACGATTGTAGGCAACCTAGTCTTTTTCGTTCTCTCAAGGTCTTTTTGTAGATGAAAACGTTATAACTAATACGGTTTCGGAAACTGAGACATCTAGTGTTGTTTGACACCTTTTAAGACTTTCTCTACCCTTATAGTCTGGTGGAATGGACGGAGGACTCTTTAGAATCACGTCAAGTTCTTCGTTGTCAATCATGGTCTGTACCTTGTTGTCTGACCAAGGTCTTACCCTTTCCTCATGTAATTCTGACATATAACAGTGGGACGTATAAATTCAATGTACGTTTCATGTAGTACACTTTACGACCCCACCTACTTCGGGTTCAACCTTAGTTCTAACGGTCCTCTTTATAGTCATTGGAGTCTATACGTCTACTATGGTGGGAATACGGTCTTTACCTTCTTCTTGATTTCTCGGAGAACTACTTTCACTCTCTCCTCTTACTTTTTCGACCGAATTTTGAGTCCTAAGTTTTTTGATTCTAGTACCGTAGGTCAGGGTAGTGAAGTACCGTATCTACCCCTTTGTTACCTTTGTCACTCTCTGAAATAAAAGAACCCGAAGTTTTAGTGACGTCTACTACTGACGTCGGTACTTTAACTTTCTGCGAATGAGGAACCTTCTTTTCGATACCGGGTGGACGTATAATTTTTCGTCTCTGTAAAGAAACGGTGGTTTCCAGGTAGATCAGTTTCGATAACAAAAAGATCATAAGTACATACCAACGCTCTCAACCTGATATTTCTTTCGACTCGTGGTTTCTTAACTACGAAAACTTGACACTATAACCTCTTCTGAACTCTCAGGGAACCTGACGTTCCTCTAGGTTGGTCAGTCAGGATTTCCTTTAGTCAGGACTTATAAGTAACCTTCTTGACAACGACTTCGACATCGAGGTTATGAAACCGGTGGACTACGTTTCTTCACTGGGACTACGACCCTTTCTAACTTCCGTCCTCCTCTTCTCCTGTAGTCTCCTGCTCTACCAACCTACCGTAGTGACTGAGCTACCTGTACTCAAACTCGTCCGAGACCCTCAAGCACTACCTGTCCCTAGGGACCGTACGACGTCAGGTACCTCAGCGTTTCTCAGTCTGTGTTGTCTCACTAACTTAACTGGACTTGACTCTCCTTTGAACCCATGAAAACCTTCTAGTCGTTTTCAAAGATCCCCCGTCTATGATACGTTTTTTAAGAAATAGAGGTCAAAGGTAAACACAAGAAAGGACTTTAGGTAGACGAACTCTTTCATAGACTAAAAGATATCTAAGAGGAATTAATAAATAGAAAGGTTTTTGTTTTTAGAAATAGAGAATGGGTTCTTTTACATTAATACCACGTAACGGAGGGCTATACTTTTGAAAGTTCCACCGTTTTGGAAAGTCAGTGGGACTTGTCCCTAATAAAGTTTTCCCTTCTCCTCACTGATAGTTTCCGACCTCTGATTTTTTTACTTTAGTCTGAAAAAGAGTTCTTTGAATTTAGACTAAACCGTATATTCCAATAGAGATTCGTGACCAAAGTAATCAATCCGATAACACTGTAAAAGGTATTTGACTCATAGTAACAAAACTGTATATAAATTTTACGTGTATTTTATATATCTATCGAAGGGTCCACCGTGGTCTTCATTTCTTAAACGGACGGTCACGTCCTCTACGTCCTCTCCACCCAAGCTAGAGACCCAGTTCTTCTAAGAGACCTCCACTTTTACCGTTAGGTGAGATCATATAGAACGGACCTCTTAGGGTACCTGTCTCCTCGGACCACCCGATGTCAGGTACCTCAACGTTTCTCAGGTTGGATTGACTCGTACACTCGTGTCGAGTCACAAGACATTTACATATGACAACAATTAAATAGGGGTGGGACCTAGAGTGGTGTATTTAAATGGACAAAGGAAAATGATGGTATCATTAGTTGAAAACGTTACCTTTCATAATTTGGATATAAAAAGATGATCTCCATCTGTAAAATATCTTATATAAGAATCCTATTCGTCAAACATTAAAAGTATCTTTCGAAAATTTAATGGAAAGGTTTTTGAGATTATAAATATGGTTACCGTCACATCCTTTCTTAAGTAAAAGGGTTTGAAAACGATAGACTATGGAGAATATGAAATGTAAAGGAACCACTGATACCTCAATATATATAGAAATAGTTAGTAGGTAAAACTTTAACCCAACAGAAAACAGTAATTAAACTAGAACTGTAAATTTTTCTAATAGAAGAGAAATATCACTAAACTTATACTAAAACTAGTCACTCAACTTGATTTTATTGAAACTTAAAATACCATAGGGTCATGGAAATACTACTTACTGTAATACACTGTCGTAAAAGGGTTACTTTTAAGGTCACAACATTAAGAAAAAATAACTAAGAAATTGTCAATTCCCTTCTTTCAGCTTCCGACCGAAACCGACGGTTTGCTCTTTTCTCTTTCCTCTTCTCCGCTTTCTTTTTCCTTCTCGTTTCTTCTTTTGATCTTCTTTAACTTCGGTTTTTATTTCTTTTGAAACTTGAGGTTCGACGAGTTCTTTTTCTTTTCGTATTTCAACTTCCATAAAAGAGATTTAGTAGATTAAAGAAAGTATATTACGAAAGATAAGTTTTAATGTAAAGTAATTTATATTTATTGAATTCTATTGTAATTTATAGTTACTCAGTTCTATTGTCATCTAGAAAATGCAATAATTTGGGATTTCATAAATATACGAGAAAAATAAATAACTGAAGTAGGGTGAAGATAACATTTGTCAACGTTTGGATGTGTGTTCAACTTTCTTATTATTTTGTTTGTGGACTTATGGGAAGTGAACTAAATTTTTGTTTGTAAAATGATATAAACGAAATAGGAAAAGAGATTCATATATATGTATAAAAAAAGGGATTCGATAGACTTTTATTTAACGTCCACAGACTGTAACGTGGACCTTATTTATGTATTTTAGTATTTTTTTTAATAGTCATGAAGGTATTAAAGTAGACGTCCGTTCTGGTACAAGTCTAAAAAGAATTTACTCCTTTAGTGAAAATTAATGAAAGATTGATTTTTAGTAAACTCCATTCCTATAACAATCTTTCTTGGTGACAGTAATTTGGTGGTTTATACATACCACACATACACACATAAAGGGAGAGGAGGTCAGAAAATAAAACTTTTTAAAGTCCGATGTCTTTTAAAATTCTCAATCATACTACTTATGGACGTTCAGTGGATCTAAGTATATTGTAACACCGTGTAAATATAAAAAGGAGAAAACAAAACTTATCAGAATATATATAACATATGTAGTATGTCTTAGTGGGGATTTATGAACTCGTCATAAAGGGTTTTTTTCTTGTAATAAAATACATTACTGTTATTGTAATACTGTGAACTCTTTAAATAATTAGTACTTATTATACATTGTATATCATGTATAAGTAAGGGTTTTATTAAGGTTTAAATTTTTTTTACAAATAAATACATAAACAAACGTCGTCCAGAATCAACGTCTTGTGTCCTAGGAAAGAATCAACGTCGTACATCCCAGAAATGAACGTCATACATTCTAAAATAGACACCGTACTACCTAGATCAAGGGACTGGTTCTTAGTTTGCACCCAGGGAACGTAACTCTCACATCACAGAATCGGTGACCTGATAGTTCTTCCAGGGGACTTTAAAAAAAAATATTGAAGATCATATACAACAAATCTTGAATCCTTGTCTCTCTTATCTTATTAGTATAGGTAGAGTAATGATCACTTACTACCTTACTGACTACTGAAATATAGATTTTCATCATCACTTCATCGGAGAGCCAAATAAAAACAGTTCACGAATTTCGATTTATATACTGTTCTTGTGATCTTGAACGATTAAGCCATAATGACGAAGATGTCTACTCGGACTTCAGAACTGTCTCGGAGGTTCACGGTGTTGGTGATGATGGTATCCATATAGACGTTGGACCTGGTGAAACCGTCCAAGGGTACCATTTTCTTTATTATGGTATTGATGTTGGTCAAGTTTCTCCTTTTTGTCCTTTTTATTTTAATGAGGCCTTTTGCAAGTTTAATATAAACTACTAGGTGATGGTTAGAGTATGTCAGTCGGTCTCTTCCACTTGCCTCTCAGGTTCTCGTCGTCATGGTCGCTCTCACCTCTGTCACTATTGTACTCTTAAAGGTCAACGTCACTACTTTCATCATTGTCGTTGTCGTCGGCTTTCTCACTGTTAGTAAGTGGACGGCACCAGTGATGGTGACACTGGTCGTTCTTTGTCGGTAGTCAAGACCAATGTAAAGGTTTCCTCCTCTCTTTTAGACAAAGACCGTTCTGAAGTTATTTCACTCGAGGTTAAAAATAAAAGTGTTAAATGTCATAGCAATACTTTGTGAAACAGCAACTTAAAAAATCATTTCGTCAGTTTATTTTTCCTGTTTCATTCACAAACAGGGACAAGAATTTCTTCCATGTCAAGAAATTTAATTTCTTGTTGATACATTAAAGAAGTAAACCTAACAATTGGGTACTGTTCATAGCCAACACCAAAAAGTCTCTAACAATAACATAAAGTCAAGGCGATATAAACTGGAGATCTATTATAGAAGAATTTTAACGGGGAAGTATAATACGGGTCATAACCTTTTACTTTTTATTTAAAGAGTAAATAAGTATTATAATTTTTTATTTCTTATTTTAGTACACAATCAAACGACAATAGTAATTTTTTAAGAAGTAGACAAGATATCAATTACACAAAAAGGAGGAACAATTTCTAACAGTCTCTGATAGTCACTTCACTGGTCATTAAGAGAGAGGTGAACGTGTTTTAGACCAGGTAGAGGGGAAAGGAGAGGTTTACCCTTTAATTGTCATCGTTCAGGGTTCGCACCTGTCTTCTCCCTTCTTCCTACCTTTCTCCAACATTCCTCCATTAACTAATAAAGAAACAAAAAGGGTAAGAAAAATATACACGAGATAAAGTGTCTCTTCATATCACATGGAACACTAATTTAAGGGGACTGATAAGGTTTACGACGTTAGTTTGAGCACCGGGTCCCGACGGTTACCTCTGTTGGATATGATATAAAATATACCTTTTTTCATATATAATTATGAAAGTTGTGACCCTCTAAAATGTATTTTTCAATCCAGTAACACACACGAAGTGGACGTATCTATGACCGAAAACCATCACTTGATTAAAGAAATTCCACTATCTAACAGAATAAGAAGAACATTGGAACTTCGGGTCATCTATCACAGATGGTGTACGAATATTTATAAACCTCTCATTTATTTATAACCAAAATTTGATAAGAACAGAAGTTTAGTATCTTATAAAAATGAAGTTCTCAAAATCTTGATTTTATAAAATGACATAAAACGAACCCTAAAAATTTTATTACACAATTTTCATTTTGTCATAGGGTCTTTGACTTTCCACCATTCTATGGTGGATGGTTCTTTCCTACACTAGGTTTTTTTTCATATTACATGCAAAGAAAAGGGCAAAAGCCGGTTCTGAAGGGGAGTCGGAGGGAGAGACAGAAGTAGAGACAGACAGTGTGCCGATAACTTGATTAATTTTAACATTGTGGTCTCAAGTAAGAGTAACAATCAGCGAGTCAGTACAGGCTGAGAAACGCTGGGGTACCTGACCCTGAGTGGTCCAAGGTAGTAGGTACGAGAGTATATTTTTCGGTCTATTAAGGTAGAAGTGTACGCCAGAATGAATAAAGACCGACGTGGCCCAGAAGCAACGACAACGCCCGTAGAGGTCAACGTCGTGAACCCGAGGAGAACACCAAACACCCGAAGTGAACAATGTCGTTTGTCTGAGACCTCGTGAGTCCGAGAGATCGACACCCACGGACCCGAATCAACGGGGTCCCGTACACCCTAGAATCAAGGGGTTGGTCTCTAGTCTAAAAGTAGGGAAGGAAACCTTCCGTCTAAGGGTTTGTGATCTGGTGGTTCCCTTCAGGAACGTACGTAGAATATACTATCATATGTTTGTTTAAGAATTGATTAAATTTTATTACTAGGGACTCAGTACAAGAAATTCTCTTTTCCTTAATAGTCCACTCAATCAATATATATATTTTCCCGTCTCTCCGTTCCAAAAATTTGTGATGATAAATTTTTTTAAGATTAAATTATAAATTAGATAACACTTATTTATTAAATGAATAAGTAACTTCGTATTAACCGAGTAAGATAAATAACTCTCAATATGACAAAAAGAAAATCTTCATGAGAAATCAAATCTGAACATCCTTTAAATATAGATGGAAACGACTTAGACTCATTAAAACACAATCCACCCAAAACGAAAAACCTTAAGGTTGTCCGAAAAGATAAAGGAGTGTGTTGATTTGTATGGAATCGTTCACAGGTATAAACACCTATTAGTAAACTTCCGAAGATCTTCTTATGTCCTTTTGTACTTAAAAATCATAGTAGGAAAGTCAATGTATAACCAATTATTTTTGTTCTTACATTCAGTCTGTGGATTTCCGTGAGTGTTATTTAGAAAGAATTGAGGAACCCGATCTAATCTGTGGGGATAGTTACACAGAAATACTATGGGACAATCTCGTGAATACTGTAGTACAATATTATAAGAATGAACCAAAGATGTATCAGTTATATACACCCACCCTTGGGCAAACAGAATAAACGATAATCATCAACGTAAATGTGTCACATACAGACGTACCTACACGACATATCTAGTATTACTTCCTATTTTCAGTTTTTTCGTCAAAAACCATTATTATACTCTTTGAGTGAGAGAGAAAAAAAGACACCGAGAGTCAATGGAACATAGTAAATCCTACTCTGATCCATCTTCTCCGAATAAGTTGTTATAAGACGTAAATATCTTTGTATAAAATCATATTGATAGAATTAATATTACTGACTATAAATACTAAATAGAATTAAATAAAAAGATTGGTAATTTGTCCAGTTTCTTTCATAGACAAGGTAGTTGACACTATAGGTCTCACTAACCTTCTCCTCCGACATTATAATTACGCTAAGCCCTCAAGTGACCACGTGTGTATCTATAACTATTCGTCTTTCTGTTCTGCCCTCTGGCCTATTATTGATATTCCGTTTTAAAACAGAGAATAAAAAAAAGGGAAATATAAATAACGTGATCTCGAATTTTTAATATCTATTCGTACACTCAAAAATTACCTTGAAACATAAATTATCGCATGAAAATTTACTTTTAAACTAAGCACAACCTCTTTTATTGAGAATTTTAAACAAAAAGATTAAATATACAAGTATACTTCATAAAGTTTCCTGAAATTTTCTTAAAAAGAAAAAACATACATACTGTTTCTAAACTTATTAAAAAAGAATATATTTGTAAATTATTCCGTAAGAATTTTGAATAAGACTCTTAAAAATTCTTCCTTACCTAAAGATTGTGTAAAATCATCAAAAGGTAGAAAGAGAATTTAATCGTAAACTCTAAATAATAAGAGTCTAACATATGAATCTCATACTCGAGTCATTATCCAAATTTAGATTTCATCTATAAACAAAATTTAACTTACAAACTCATAAAGATTCGACGTCATCGGAATTTCTACTATAACATTCTTCAGTATTTAAACCAACACTATCTGACCACGGGAAGTATTATTATCTCCCCGACTATCAAATTATTGAACGGAGTTGTCCTTCTTCCGTTAATTAAGTGAGACAAAATATAAATAGGAGGAGAAGATAGAAAAAATACGGAGAAGACCGCATCCACACCAGTGTGAACGGAATAGGTCTCTTCTCCCTTTCATCTTTGGGAAATACTCATTAAAGGTGGAGCCCCAAAGGTATTACAAAAGGATAGTCAGTGTATATAAGGATTTGTAACTTCTGACCTAAAACTGGAATACCGGTAACAACTGTAATAGTCCTAAGAAGAGAGTAAAACTCTGTAGACAGGTTTTATCAATGTTGTTAGTGAGATGAATATTTCTTTGGTCATCATTTGTACGACATTTATCTCAGTAAAATGTACGGACTTAAATTTTATTTTCTGACAAAAGAATGAGTCACTATAATAACAAGAACGAATTAACATGACAAAAATTATAACTAGTCAACAAATTGAATTACCATTGTTATACCTAATACATCCCAAAATTCACGTCACTAAAAAGCTAAATCTTATATAAAGTGTCATCCTTTTACTAACGAATCGGACTCCTTTGTTATCACTTTAATTTAAAAAACTTTTCTTCATTAAACAAAGAGGAGACTTTCTATCTCACCACACAACCTGTCAAATAACGAAACGAACGTTTTATGGAGTTTTTATCTTTTGAACGACGAAGTCGAAAAATAGACATATATACACGTATGTATACGTCACATGTGTGTTTACTTAAATCCGGAATATATAGAATTTTTCCCCTTTAACCTGGATTAAAAAAAAAAAAACCAGTTGAACATCCCCACCGTGACTTAGTTGTTCTGTCCGTTGGGTCAACTAGTTACGAGACTAGTTCCTAGGTCTGTTTCTTTAACTACTTGAGTAAGGTTTCTTAGCAAACTTTTCGAGGAGTCGTTTAAGGTTTTATCCCAGTAGTCGTGGATGGTGGTGACGACGATTGTCAAGGAATTACCCTTAATTTTACTGCTGACATCGAGACAGTAGTTGTAGAGTTTGACGGTGTCGTGAATGACACGGACGATAAAGAAGACGTAGATGAGTGTTTTGGTAATTCTTAGGTCACTTATTACACTCCGGACCAAAAGGTCAAAGAGAAGGTAATCGTATAGGAGGAGGTGTCAAACGTGTACGAAACGAACGACGAGTCTGAAAGGTCGTCTAGGCAGGTGGTTCCAACGGGTACTGGGTGAAACCTCCATGAAAAGGTGGTCGAGTTAGGTGAACCCCAGGAAAAGGACAGTCCGGAAACTCGGGACGGTCTCGATGATTGAGCGGATTCGGAGTGTACCACGGAGCGGTATCGTTAGTCTTATCGTCACCAAGAGTCCACTTAAGTCGTCCAAGAAATTGAAGTTCAGGTTGTTGATGTTGGTCAAGTAGTCGAAGTTGCCACGGACCATGTAGATGTTTACCGTCAGGCTCAAGTGGAAGACAATCTTCCGTCGAAAAACAGTGTCAACACTTCTGTAGGTTACGGTGGTGGTGTTGTCAGTGTTGGTGTCGTTCGTTGTTGTCGTGACGTGGGTGTTTACGGTGTATAGGATACGGATGACGGTTTCTTGTGATGGGTCATAGTAGGGGTAGAAGGGGCAGTGGTGGTCGGGTCGGTCCTCCTCAAAGATCTTTGTCGGGAAACCTAACACCTTGTCGTAGAGGTTTATTTCCCCGTAGAAGGAGACTTGGCCTTCGTCCATCAGGCGGTCATCATCTTTGTTGTTTGTCATCTGGAGGTTTGTCGTCGTCAAGAAGACCCTCAAGTAGTCAAGTAAGATGAGTCGTTGTCGGAGGCCCTAGACGAAGAGTCCTCGGTTCTGGTGGAGAAGTCGTCAGAGTCCAAGGAGGGGGCCTTCAGTCTTACTGACGAGGAGGAAATCGTTGGTGTTCAAGACGAGGTCACCGCCACGGAAGATGACGGGGTCACTGAATGGGATACGGAGTCTGTGTTTACCCTACGAGGGTCGGAGGAGGATTTCACCTTGGTGGACGATAATCTGGTGGGGGAGTACCGTGTTGACGGGGAGTGTTCTTAGGTCGAGGTCACGTCTTAAGTAGACAACGTCAGGAGTCACAGTTAGTATAATTTTCTGGAGTGTCACAAGGGAGGAGACAGGTCGATGGAAGCTGGAATTCATGTGTTTCACGAACAGTTTTAAGTCATGTAGGTCGTTTATTTGGATAACGAGGGTTAAAGTCACGGGGGAATGGTAAACCCGGGAAATCGTGCAACAAACTTTTATCGGGCTGAAGACGAGTACGGAAGACCCCTCCTAGACAACAAAGTAGAGTCAGTTGTGGTCTTAGATACGATAGTCCTTTTAGGAGCATAAACGGTTTAAGTCTAGGGAATGTAGGTAGACTATGAAGATTTCGAGGTCCAAAGTCTGGTGGTAATGTCTCTGGGCGAGGTTCAGGGAGTCCATTCTAACATAAAAGACTGTAAAGAAGTGGACGAGTAAATACGTCTACTACGTTTTGAGACCACTAAAAGATCACGAAAATGAGACTCATCCGGTCTACCTGTTTGACAAAATGATTTAGTTTACGACAACACTCATAACACATAAATCGTACCGTAATAATAAAAAAATTTAGAAAAATCTTTGACGTTACATAAAATGGAATTTAAATGACATTCATTTAAAGAAGTAGTCTATGTAAAAAGAGAAAGTCTTATTTTTTTGTTTCAGAGAATATAAAATTAAATCATTCTATTACGGTAGTTTTCAAACGAAAATAAAGTTTATTTTTTTATGGTATATAAAAATTTTAAAATAAAATGAAGGTCAAATGTCAGTTGAGATGGAAGTTAGACGTTGTGGGGGTGGAGACTATAGGTGTTCAGACTAGAAAAAGTTACTCAAACAAACAAAATTTAAGATGTATATTTACTTTTATATTTGAAACAGAAAGAAACAGACTGAACAAAATACATCAAACTACGGGAGTACCGTGTAAGTAAAATAGTCTTTACCGTCTTAAAGGAAGAAAAAATTATATATATACCGACTTATTATAGGGTGACGCACACAAATATACGGTGTGTGTGTGTGTCACCTTATAAGTCGATATAAAAAAAATTTTTCACATACACACGGTGTTGAAGAAAAGATAAGTAGGTACTTACTTATGAATCCAAAAAAAGATACAGAATCGATAATATTTATTACGATAATACTTGTACCCTCACATACATATAAAAGTTCAATTATAAAAACAAAGAAGACTTATATAAAGGTCTTCACCTTAAAGTCCTAGTAACACCATCAAGGTAAAAGTCAAGAATTCTAGGAGGTAGGACAAAAGGTATCACAGACATCCGACTAGCACAAAGTTCATGAATGAATTACTCGTCTATATCGACCATCGACGGTATAACGTGTCACGTCTACAACTTGTGTAGACAATTGTATTTTTCAAGACAACCCGTCAGGACTATAAATTTCTTCTAGATTTCTAGACCAAAACTCACCAACGAAAAAGAAAAAATTGAAAAATGAAACTTTATAAAAAATACCTTCTCAAGAAGATATTAATGGGGTTGAAGGGGAAAAATAATTTTGATTCTTTAATTATAACCTTATCATATTAATTGATCTGATCTCTGAAATAAGTATGAGGTGTTAAAAGGTTATTACAGGAAAAAGATAAAGGTACGAGATGACTACAGATTTTTATAATAGATGCGGAAAAGTCTTTCCAACGGTTGAACTACACACAATAACTTCTCTACTGTAAGACCCTGATTACCCTTGACTAACAATACAAATGGATAATCGTTTATTTACATTACTTGTACTAGTCATTTATAAAGAAACGGCCCTCAACTGACTTTGTAAAAAACACTTAAAAGTTTTCGTCAAAGAGAACTCATGATTTTGTCATCTTAGTTATATTAAAAAACATTTCGAAGTATACGATTATGTAACATTACGAAAAAGAATTTTTTAAATAACCTCATATAAACTAAATGTCACAACACAATCAAAGTTCACATGTTGTTTTACTTAACCAATATATACATGTATACAGGTGAGAAAAATTCTAACAAAGGGGTATATCCGGTAATGTCTCCTCATCCATCTCGAGGGACACAACATGTGATCCAAGAATAATAAATAAAATACATGTCATCATATATATACAGTTAGGATTAGAGGGTCAAATAGGGGTTGGGAGACCATGGGCATTCAAAATAACAGATGTATACATGTCTCGATGTAGACATTGAAGTAAAAACAAAACATCTATTCAAAAAAAATAAATATGAGAAAAAAACCTAAGGTAAATGTTTGACATAGTATATAGACAGAAAGAGACAGACTGAAGTGAGTCATACTGTTAAGATCCAGGTAGGTACAATACTGTTTACCGTAATAAAGTAAACAAAAATACAGGCTCATTATAAAGTAACATGTATGTATGGTGTAGAAGACATAGGTAGGAGACAACTACTTGTAAACTAACGAATGTACAGGACCGATAACATTTATCACGACGTCACTTGTAACTTCACTTACATAGAAAAGTTTAATACCATGTACGGGTCCTCACCCTAACGACCCAGTATATCACACAATTAGCGAGTCAGCACAGGTTGACAAACGTTGGGGTACCTGACATCGGACGGTCCAAGGAGACAGGTACCGTAAAAGGTCCGTTCTTATGATCTCTTCGAACGGTAAAGGAAGAGGTCCTCTAGAAGGGCTGGATCCCTAGGTTGGGTCCAGAGGGCGTAACGTCCGTCTAAGAAAATGGAGACTCGGTGGTCCCTAGTATACCATCGAGACAAAAATCAAAAGATTCCTTGGAGGTATGACAAGAGGTATCACCGAGAGACTTAAATGTAAGAATGACTATCACATTCTCCCATGGGAAAAGAGGTGTGAGGGAGGTGACAAATACCCGAAAAACTACCACCGGTAAGACTGGTCATATTCCACTATGGAGCACATCAAGACTAAACGTAAAGAGATTATTAATCACTACAACTTGTAGAAAAGTATACGAAAAATCGGTAGACATACAGACGAACTTCTTTACAGATAAATCTAGAAAACGGGTAAAAAAAACTGTCTCACAAACAAAGATAACTCAACGTACCCGATAAATGTATAAAACCTCCACTTATTCTTTACGAAAAAATTAAATTAAAAACATTTCAAACTTAAATCACTTTTGTGAAGTGAAAAGTTTTTTACATTTTAGATCCATTATACAATTCAAGTCAAGTCAACGAATCAGCATAGACTGAGACGCTGGGGTACTGACGTCTGCGGTCCGGAGGAACAGGTAGTGGTTGAGGGTCTCAAATTGGTTTGAGTACAGGTAACTCAACCACTACGGTAGGTTGGTAGAGTAGGAGACAGTAGGGGAAAAGGACGGAAGTTGGAAAAGGTCGTAGTCCCAGAAAAGTTTACTTAGTCGAGAAGTGTAGTCCACCGGTTTCATAACCTCAAAGTCGAAGTTGTAGTCAGGAAGGTTACTTGTGGGTCCTGACTAGAGGAAATCCTACCTGACCAACCTTGAGGAACGTCAGGTTCCCTGAGAGTTCTCATAAAAGGTTGGGGTGTCAAGTTTTTGTAGTTAAGAAGTCACGAGTCGAAAGAAGTGTCAGGTGTCAGGTATGTACTGATGACCTATTTGGTATCGGAACTGCTCTGTCCAGAAACAACTGTTTCATTACAGAGACGAAAAATTATTCGACAGATCCAACCAGTATTGAAAGGAAGGTTCCTCATTCACAGAAAGTTAAAGTACCGACGTCAGTGGTAGACGTCACTAAAACCTCGGGGTTTTCTATCGGTGACAAAGGTGACAAAGGGGTAGATAAAGGTGACAAAGGGGTAGATAAAGGGTACTTCACTACCCTGACCGACGGTACTAGAAACAAAAGACTTACAACTCGAAATTCGGTTGAAAAAGAGAGAGGAGAAAGTGAAAGTGGTTCTCCGAGAAATCAAGAAAGAAGAAGTGAATGACGGTATTCCCTCCATAGTAGACGTATAGACTCCAATAACTATAAAGAGGACCGTTAGAACTAAGGTCGAACCCGAAGTAGGTCAGATCGTAAAGAGTACTACATGAGACGTATATTCAATTTATTCGTCTCACTGTTATATGTCGGAACTGCATGAGGAAAAGGATAAACCTTGGTCAGACAACAAGGTACAGGGCAAGATTGACAATGAAGGACTGGACGTATGTCTAAAGAGTTTTCCGTCCAGTCCATCAGACCATAAGGGTAGAGAAAGTCTTAAGGGGTGTCACATAACACTAGGTGTGTGAGTTTCCGAAACAGTATCAGTTATTTCGTCTTTATCTACAAAAAGACCTTGAGAGAAACCGTTAAACTGGAGACCAAGGAGACGGAAAAGATTTTGGTCGAACTTATAGACTTTCAACTACCAAGTGTATAACGACTCCGGACCGAACCTTTTAAAACTCGTAACGAAAAGATCGTACACTCTTCTCACGTCAGCACACCATCAAACTCGTAAGAAATCGTCACGGAAAGAAACGCTAACTTTACTTTTGACTGGAAAAGATCGGGACACCGGTGACGACTCAAAAGGTTTAAATGACCGTATAACTCACGTCGTGAAAGTATCGTAGTAGAAAATCCTAAACTTTATCGAACTGACCTTAAGGTAGTGGAGGTAATCGAAACAAGTATCACTACGAAGGATTCCGGGTGAATGAAGTGTAAGGTCCTATGGACCGAGATGGACTCACTAGTGTGGTAGCACTAATAGACTCAGTACTTTTAGAAAAAACATATCAAGAGGACACAACGGTGGAGAAGAATCATAGAAAACGAAGACAATCCAGGGATGGCAATGACAGGAAATAACTCGGGTAGAAACGTACTTTACAGGGGAACCATAGAGATTAAAAGAACTTCTCTAGAGATCAGAAAGGGTAAGATAACAAAAGGAGATAAAGGAACGTGACTAGTGACACGAAATAATAGAGAGGAACGACAAGAAACCTTGGGACGGAAGTTTACCCATATAGAAAGGAAAAGAGGAAACGAAAAGTGAAGAAAAGTATCAATAACACTCCGGAGGAGTCTATCGGTAAAAGAAAAAACGTAAGGAAAAAGAACCCTTACCAGAACTAGGGACAGAGGACATGTCACAGTCACTTGGAGACAGATATCAAGTAGTCCGTGAGATAGATCAGGGAATTTAGACAAAGAGTGAAGGCGACATATTAGGATTCCCTAAACTAAATCGAGTATGGACTTACCAGATCACCAAAAGAGATGAAAGAAGTTAAAGTCAGACTTAAACCGTTATTCCTCAAGTACTAGACTCGGTGTTAGTCGAGGGCCAGAACAAAAACGACTGACATATCTCGAAGAGGTAGAAACCGACGTTTCTTATATTAGTTAGACTAAAGTGACAACCGGTAGAACACTACAGGTACACATCTTAGAAGAGAACACAACAACCTTCTCCCACAAACGACTGGTCACGCAAGAGAACCGTTTTGACATAAGCGGAAACGGGACGAAGTAGGACATGAGGTTCCGGTTTAAACGGGCAATGAAGTCCAAAGAGAACTGAAGGATGAAAACGTAAGGTCAGGGGACATTACTTTTCCTGTATAGAAAACCCACAATCAAGATCTTCCAGAACATCCAGAAGTATCTTGGCAAGTTGAAGTCGAAGAAGTCGCAATGACCAACCCCGTATATGACATTCCAAACGGAACCTTTGCTTGTCTCTAATAAGACAGCAAAAACTCTAACGTAGGTTCATGACGTAAAACCTAAGTAAACAATTGTGATACTACCGATGAGGGAAAGAAGATTCCCTAAGAACAGGTGTCAGTATCTATATTACCAGTAGACTAAATTTAAGTGGGTAAGGTCAGGTAAAATCAAGCGACTAAGGATCTTACAGCTGCAAGTGAGAACGGTAATGGACAATCTGCCGAAGGTTAAACGGAACTAAGTACCTGGATTGTAAGGTCCAAGGATACGTCATAACGAGAAATGTCGTAGCCTAGGACGAAGATAGTGTCAATGTAGGTGTTGACCCACAACAAAAACGAAACCGAGGTAGAGAAGTAAGAAAGACCTCAATAAAAAGGTGATTAGAGGTCGTCGTATAACCTGTGGATGACTAGACCTCTCAAGTAGAAAGTCACAGGATAGAAAACGGAAAAGTATGGCGAGTACCCCAAAAGTTCCATCTTATGACTTCACGAAACGGCAAGGGAAGAGGTCACCTGGCGTAAAACAGTCTTTATACAATTCTTTCTGATTTTAAACCTCTTCTTTTACCGTTAGGTGAGGTTATGAGAACGAATCCTTTAGGCACTTGTCTCCTCGGACCATTCGACGTCAGGTACCCCAGCGTTCTCAGTCTGTACTGAATCACTGATTTGGTGGGCGGTGGTGTTTCACTTATATACGGATTTCTCTTGTACATTTTCCTATAAACGGTATATGATCGATCAAAACCCCCCCGCCACCCCCACCCTTAATTGGTCCTTCAGAACCCTAAAAGGTAGTTGAAGGTAAAATATAAATAAATATTACTGGTAATAAAAATGATTATGACATTTTGTTACTTTTACTTTACTTATTTTAATGATTTACAATTTTTTTATGATTTTAATTCTAAATCTCTTTTTCCTTTATGAAAAAAAAACCTTTTCATATCCTTTTCCTGTGTCAGTATCCCTCCACTTCAAAAGTCCCCACATGTCACTAATCTCGGTTTCAATCGGTACTTCAAATTGAACTCTCAGACAGTCTCCCTTCATAATCTAAGTCCAGTTGTGTCCGTACAAACGGAAGTGCCGATATGGTGATAAAAATGTGGGATCTTTTCCTTTTAATTAAGTCATTATCGTGGGTTATACATCTTGGTAGTACGGTCTATATAGGAAATACGGATATGTAACATAAAAGAGAGGAAAACTACGTCGGTAGTTCCAAGTGTATAACGAAAACCGATAATACAGAGAAACTAGAGGAGGTCAGTTTTTGTAGAGTGGTGGAAAACAAGAAGAGCTGTAACTTAGGAAACTTCTTACAGGATGTAAAGTCTAAACGGACAAAAGAGTTAGGTACCAATGTAAGACCAATTTGTAAAGATCGTCCTTGTAGTCTATCCATTACAAACTTAGAGTGTGATGTAATATAGTCCTCCGTGAGTCACTGTCTGACAGGGAGTTAATCGATACCTTCCGTACCAGTGAAATCAATTCCACGACTAGTAGTCCAGAGAAACAATGTTCTCATATAGATGTCAGGAAAAAGAGACATCGAAAAAATAAAGCAAAAAACTCCCACAAAAAAAAAAATTCATCGAGAGAATTCAAGTGTCGCTTTAATTCTCTTTTCATGTCGCTAAAGGGTATGGTAGACGGAGGTATATCCGTATCGGAGACAATAATGGTTGTAGGGTGAGATCTCATCATGAAAACAATGTCAACTACTTGCATGTAAGTGTCTAGGAATAGTTTCAGATATCAAATGAACTCCCAAGTGAGAACATTACGACATGTAAGACACTTAAACTTGTTTTCAGATCACTACACATAAGTGGTAGTTAAGATAGTAGGTCTCATAAAAGTCATATAATTTATAGGAGACACTAAACGGATGAGTAGGGAGGGAGGGGAATTGACAAAAAATTTTATAAATAAAAATTAACTAACTTAAGATATTCATAAAATTTCTATTTTAAACTATGTTGAGGAACGGGTGGTTTGGATATATTTAAGATCACAATATCATTTAGAGGTACATAAGATATTATTTATTATTAGACAGTTAATTTTAATTTATATTTTATAAAAAGTACCATTAAAGGAAAAATACCGATAGAAATATTTTATTTCCCCCTCCATAACTCAGTTACCTGACCTTTTTCATTCGTTCCTCTTTAAAAAAATTATTAGGTTTTATATAAACGTAAAAAATCCGAGGAGAACCATAAAATCCAAAATGATCAATATATAGAATTCCCATTGATAACATTTAATACTAAATAGAAGATGCAACATCCATAACAGTTATACCTAAGTGGTATACCAAGACATTGTGGAAGGAGATGTGTGAACCCTTTGAAACGGAGTTTGGAAAGTCCTCCAGTTTACATACCTGGACCCCGTGGGGAACCTCCTCGTGGGTGTCGACGATTGAAATTGTCTGTTGTAAAAAGGGGTGAATCAAACAACTGAGGTACAAGTAGTCGTAGTTTACCACTCATTATATGTCATTAAGATGTCCTTCTCAAACGGAAATACAAGGGAATTTTTTTTCACAATTTCAAGAAGTTTCAAACCTTAAAAATTCAAAAATTAGAGAATTATTAAATTTTTGATACGGACCTCTTCCCTTACCGTCGGGTGAGGTCATAAGAACGGACCTCTTAGGGTACCTGTCTCCTTGGACCACCCGAAGTCAGGTACCCCAGTGTTCCTTACCTTACCCTGACTTCACTGAAGTCAAACCAAGTCAAGTCAGGGAGTCAGGACAGGTTGAGAAACGTTGGGGTACTTAGTGTCGTATGGTCCGGAGGGACAGGTAGTGGTTCAGGACCTCAAGTGAGTTTGAGTACAGGTAACTCAGCCACTACGGTAGGTCGGTAGAGTAGGAGACAACAGGGGAAGAGGAGGAAGGGGGTTAGGGAGGGTCGTAGTCAGAAAAGGTTACTCAGTTGAGAAGTGTACTCCACCGGTTTCATAACTTCCTCAAAGTCGAAATCGTAGTCACGAAGGTTACTTGTGGGTCCTGACTAGAGTAAATCGTACCTGACCAACCTAGAGGAACGTACGTCAGGTTCCCCGAGAGTTCTCAGAAGAGGTTACGGTGTCAAGTTTTCGTAGTCAAGAAGTCACGAGTCGAAAGAAGTGTCAGGTTGAGAGTGTAGGTATGTACTGGTGACCTTTTTGGTATCGGAACTGATCTGCCTGGAAACAACCGTTTCCAGAGTGAAAAATTATACGATAGATCCAACCAGTTTTGAAAGGAAGGTTCCTCATTCGCAGAAAATTAAAGTACCGACGTCAGTGGTAGACGTCACTAAAACCTCGGGGTTTTTTATTTCAGACTGATAAAGGTGACAAAGGGGTAGATAAACGGTACTTCACTACCCTGGTCTACGGTACTAGAAGCAAAAGACTTACAACTCGCAACTCGGTTGAAAAAGTGAGAGGAGAAAGTGAAAGTAGTTCTCCGAAAACTCAAGGAAAAGTGAAAGACGGTATTCCCACAACAGTAGACGTATAGACTCCAATAACTATAAAGAGGGTCGTCAGAACTAAGGTCGAACACGAAGAGGGTCGGGTCGCAAAGAGTACTACATGAGACGTATCTTCAATTTATTCGTCCCATTATTATATGTCGGAACTACATGAGGAAAAGGACAAACCTTGGTCAGACAACAAGGTACAGGTCAAGATTGACAACGAAGGACTGGACGTATGTCTAAAGAGTTCTCCGTCCAGTCCACCAGACCATAAGGGTAGAGAGAGTCTTAAAAGGTGTCAAATAACACTAGGTGTGTCAGTTTCCGAAACCGTATTAGTCATTTCGTCTTTATCTACAAAAGGACCTTGAGAGAAAGAAAAAGCTGTTAGGTCACCTACAACCGTCAAACTATAGACCAAGGAGACGGAAAAGATTTAGGTCGAACTTGTAGACCTTCAAGTACCAAGTGCATAACGACTTCGGACCGAACCTGCTAAAACTCGTAACGAAATGATCACACACTCTACTCACGTTAACACACCATCAAACTCGTAAGAAAAAGTAACGGAAAGAAACCCTAACCTTACTTTTGACTGGAAAAGGTCCGGATACCGGTGACGACTCAAAAGGTTTAAACGACCGTATGATCGTACGTTATTTGGTATTAAATTTTCTTATACCTTTAGTCATATATACGTGTACATGGATATACATACACACATATATATATATACCTTTCTAACTTCCGTTTTCCTTTTCTCATATATAATATGTGGTCTTTGATTGTTTTTCAACATTTAGGATATGGAGTTATTTATTTATTTATTATAAGGACCGTTAGACTTTAATCCTCCTTAAATTTATCTCAGAGGTCCGAAAATTTCATAATCTTAGTTCAAGTCAAGATAGTTTCGATCTTATAACATAAAAACTCCAAATAAAGATTCTACCTAGTAAAAAACCCTTAGCTGTCAGAACACAACAGTGGACAACTAAATGTAAATGAAAATCTAAACTCTTACATCGAAGGTTCTTCTTCCTAGACATCGGAATATCATATTCCGATGAAAAAACAGATGAAATTAAGAGTAGACGATATATTTGTCTCTTACGTTGAGTGTAATTCTCTTAAGACATTATTCCCATCATCCAAAAAAACATAAACAGCAATAAATAAATCACTCCTATTTCTGTAGTTTAATGAAAGTGAAACTCCTTTAAAATTATTCTTAGGAAAAAAAAATTCAAAATTGTTAAAGAAGATTGTTGTAATCTATAGTCAATTTATCTCTGACCAATTGACTCACTTTCTTAATTTTTTTTAAGTATAAACTCTCTAAACGTACAGACGGTCACTTTCGTACTTATATATATCACTTAAATGTGTAACATATCAAAAAGAACACAAACAGTTTATTGTTTTGACAGTGTACCTTATAATGTATAGGAACATGTCCACAGAGATTCAATTTTATGCACCAAATTCTTTCTTATTTATTCACTGATACTGTTTTTGTACGGTCTTTATTACATTATTCATACGTTTATTTCATGGTTCTATTTTCCTCTCTTCAAGTGTCGCTAAGGATAACTCCTATGAAATGGATAGAAACTTTTTCGACTTCTTTCAAAGAATTAGTATTAACTCTATTTCACTTATATCATATTGTATCGATAAACGGACCAAATAGATTTGTTTGATAATTATCTTGTAACTTTCATTTATATTGATATTCCTCATTAACTAATACTGTAAAATCAGAATTGATAGACCGAATATTAATTTTTCAATATCGGAGTAAATTTCGACATAAGTTATGTTATATTTAAACACATGACCTCCTATAAATAAATAAATCAAGTAATATTCCTTCTAGTCACCCCGAAGGGTCCACCGTGATCACCACTTCTTGGGTGGACGGTTACGTTTTCCGTATTCTGTACGTCCAACCTAGGGACTCAGTCCTTCTAGGGGACCTCCTCCACTACCGTAGGGTGAGGTCATAAGAACGGACCTCTTAGGTTACCAGTCTCTTCAGACCGCCCGATGTTAGGTACCCCAGTGTTTCTCAGTCTGTGTTGATTCTTGTGTGTGTGTGTGTGTGTGTCAACAGGATTTTGTAAAAATATCTAGAAAAGACGAAAACTTAGTACTTGGTGAATTCCATTTACACAACACAAAGTAAAAATACCATTTGTAAACGTAAACAAATATAGAGATCCCAGGGAATTCTATCGTATTTCCTGGGAACACATAAAGGGGGTGCGGGTAAGTGATGAACAATTGTACAACGGTGTAAGGAGGGCAAGTCACAACATATAGACACACACACACACACACTCTCCTCTCTCTCTTTCACACACACACATCGCATACACATCCTTAACATTCCCAAAGAATGACATAGTAAAATGTCAATCAACGTCTATGTTTGACTAAAGGGGATTTATGGGGTCTAATATTATAAAATCTTAGTGTTCTTGAAAGAGAAGGTTTTGATGTTACGTCAATAGTTGAAGACGTTTAAAATCAAACTATGTAACAATAATAGATTATATATCAGGTATGAGTATAAAGTGGTCAACAGGGTTATTACGGAAATAATAGAGGAGAAAAAGTTCTAATTTTAGTCACAGTGTCTAACGTAAATTAAGGATACAGAAAAATCAAAGTTTATTGGACCTTGACAAAGGAATCTAAAATACTTAGAAAGTTTCTTTCGAAAAAAAAAAAAATTCCAATGTCTAGTCAACAAACCATTTTACCAAGTTAAACTAAAAGACTATAAAGAATTAAAAATTCAAGTTCAATATATAAAAACTGTCCTTGTAAGGATAATCACAACGTCGGAAGAGTGACATAATGTAATCTTTTATATTTTACAGTTCAAACACGACAATTAAAACTAGTGAACCAAAGTATCCAAAGATGTGAAAGTTTAACAGTAAAAAGGGAAACATTTCATTAGACACCCGTGAATGCAACTTTGACGAAAATAAGGAGTAGTCTGAGTCCGTCTTACATTCCTTTATCCCTTCTTCATCTTGAATAGAGACATCTTTATTATCAAAAAAAAACATTGGTACAATTATAAGTGTTTAAATTTTGTCTTAGTTGGAACTACTTCCCTTTTTGTGATTTTAACTTATATTTATCTTTGTTCATTTGGATAGACGTAAAATTTAATGATTGTATTTGGATGATTTACTTTTTCTTTGTTAGATTTTTCAGAACTTCTGTAATCATAAAACATTTCTGTTTATCTGATGTCTGTTTTAGAAGTGAAGATGAATCCTGTAAACATAAAATGCAATACCTACTCGTTAAAATTTGGATACGCCCAATATAATATCCCGACTCGTTTACTTATTTATTCTTATGACTTTTACTACATTAGGTCCCGAGACTATCATCCTTCTCTTCTTACATCTCATTCCGTTCCTTCTTACGATACTTTAAATAACCTTAATTTCCTAGTTATACTTGAGTACTAAAATTTTACTACAATACAAAACCTAACTTAGTGTATTTCAACGGTAAAAGGGGGGTCTTGATAGATGACTTTTCCCGGATCTTCGTTACCTAGAAATCATCGTCATTCGTGTAAGTCGTAGGTCTAGACAGACAATTACAAAATTAGGTGATTTTCTTTGATCCCGAACAACCCCTTTATCGACCAAACTCTCGACCTCGTCCTTCTCATATTCTCTTCAAACGTTTTTCAGAACATCACAGTCTTTCATTAATTCACAAATCTACTAACCCGTATAGTCTCCTTACATCGTATATCGGACTTCCTCGAGGGTGATCGGTTTAAGTCCTGTTAAATTGGTAGTTTTACTTATTACAGTCGAACGACCATTTTATTCTTAGGTACCTCATACATTACCAATATTTATTTTAAAATGTCACGTCTGTCCCCTGAATGTTACAGTAATGTCATATTACTGTTGAGTATTTACATTTTCCTTAATGTTAAACTCAGTAGTAAAACGTTGATAATCTGACCAACTAAGTCGGTTCTAAGAGTCTGAAAAGGGAAATAATGACTTGAAAATTGATCAAACGTAAAGTAGTGGATGGGTCCAAGCTAGGGACCCAACTCTTCTAGGGGACCTCTTCCCTTACCGTTGGGTGAGGTCATAAGAACGGACCTCTTAAGGTACCTGTCTCCTCGGACCGTCCGATATCAGGTACCCCAGTGTTTCCCAACCTGTGTTGACTCGCTGATTGTCATGATGATGATGATTATATTTAGAATTATGAAAAATTACTGGTAAATCAAACAAAATGGACTGAAGACTAAGAAGAAATACAATAGACAAGTGTATTTACAGTAAAGTACCAAACAAATAAATACCATCAGAAAATTTTAAAAGAAAAAGTATAAATAGATATATAAAAAGTATTTTTAACGGTAAGACCTACGACAACCTTTTGCTTGGGTTCTTCGTAATGAATAAGAAGTGTTACATAAATAGACTAAAATCCATAAACTTGTCCAAAATAGTTGTAAACAGGTACGTAAGGTGAAGAGAAAAACGGAAGAGGAGATATCCTACAGTCCTGTACTATCATCCTGAGACCGTTTAATTTGATCCTACACCCCCTGTACCCAGGGAATGAAGGTTTATTTTTTAATTTTTTTTTTTTTTTTTTCTTTCGTCTCTTGGAAGGACTCTGACGTTTTGTTGTCTGACCACTATGGGTTCTAGGAAGACGTATGTCCGATCCGTCTCTAGGGGACTCGGGAATAGGGTAGGGTTGACGATTCTAGATAGGACAGTCACGAGTTGGTCAGGTACGGAACTCATGACTAGTGACCACGAGACACTCAAAGTCCGAAACCGTTTAAATCAGTCACCCAGTGAAACTGTCATCTTAGAATATTCCGAGAAAACATAGATTTTCGTCATTTTTATTATTATTACTGTCAAAGAAATTCCTTTTTTAATTAAAATATAGTACTGAGTCATACGTATATGGACACACACTGACTTTATATAGACATTTTGTTATGAATGTAGGAATGTCATATACGAGTACTACGACAAAAGATAAGACAAAAGAAATTGGAAGTTTTTTTAAAAACAATGAGTATTGATTGGCGTCAGTAGAGTACTAGATGACATCAAGTCAATTGTGACTTGACTCCGCACTATCACGTCACGTCAAAAGGACGTCCTCGTGAAAAAGGTAAACATTCAGTGTAACGAGAAGGTTAAACTTAAGTCTTTATTCACCTAAATGACTTCGAATTCAAAACCCCATAGAGTAAACGTTCCCCGGGACAGTTCCAGGACAAGATTCAAAACATGAACATAAAAAAAAAAGATTTTGTCTAAGGGTTCTAACATAAGGTTGTTTTGGATATTTTAGACAAAAAAGAGATATTCAATCGTATAAATTATTGTACTGAGACTTAATCTAAAAAGAACAAATAAGATTAATTTCTTTAATACTATTAATCCCTATTCTTCTTTTTAATATTAATCCGAGAAAAGCATCGTTCCTGACATCTGGACCCTTAGAGTTCCTTTCACCACGAATGGAGTTCCGAATACGTCCCACTAGAAACTTTGGTAGCTTTAAAACTCTGTCGATAATAGAGAGAGTGAAATCTCCTAGATGCCAAAGAGTGAGTATCAGACAAAGAACAGTCAGGAGATGATGACTGAGAGAAATGTATATCCGAAGAAGTATTAGAGTAGAACATACATCGGGAGTTTCTAAGTCAAGTATTTGGTCAAAAAGACAAAAGTTTATTTAACATCGATACGTGATACCTCCATTGACAAACTGAAAAATTCGAAGTTCAAGGAGAATGTCAAATTTATACGAAATATAAATCTGAAAGTATTCTTTTCATACCAACCAAAACCAAAAGGAAGAAGTGATACCACCGAAGGGACCACTGAGTCAACCATTCGTTAGGAGGACGTCACGTCCTCTAGGTCTAAGCTAGGGACCCACCCCTTCTAGGGGACCTCTTCCTTTACCGTTGGGTGAGGTCATAAGAACGGACCCTTTAGGATACCTGTCTCCTCGGACCACCTTATGTCAGGCACTCAGTGTTTCTCAGTCTGTGATGACTCGTAGACTCGTACATATTTTTTGTCACTTTCTCGAACTTTATATAGGATTCAAGATGAGGTTTCTTCCACCACCACCAACAAAACCCGAAGGGAACACCAGGTTGACCATTCCTTAGACTGACGTTACGTCCTCTGGACCCAAGCTGGGAACCAACCCTTCTAAGGGGACCTCTTCCCTTTCCGATGGGTGAGGTCATAAGACCGGACCTCTTTAGGTACTTGACATACATATCAGGTACCCCAGTGTTTCTCAGCCTGTGCTGACTCGTTGAAAGAAGTGATATCACATATTTCTCTGATTCAGTGATTACTTATAAGGGGTTAACGCACATAATTCTTGATCGGAATAAAACTATTCATTTCGAATTTAACGGTGAAGATTCTCACACAAGACACCTTATAGGTGTTCTATGTCAACCCAATACTTTGTATCGGAAGACAACCATAAAATAGTCGTATAATTTCAAGACACTTCAGGACTAAATTTCTTTGACTGAATGAATGAAAAAAATTGTATGTTGGTTACCTGTTTATAAGGGTTCCTTTTATCAAACTTTTAACGGTTATGTTAGTCACTAAAAGGGGTGGAGGTAAAACAACAGTAACAACAAAGAAAAATTAAATTTGTAACAGAAGAGTAACGAGACCACAATATAAAATGAATACCAGTTCCCTTTTAATTAAATTTATAATTAATCACACGTCCGTCGTAAGTATAAAGTGTAAGATTATAGGGTTTTGATTTATCCTTTTAACACTCGGTTTAATTTTTTACTGACGTTTCAGTGTCTTGAAATTGGTCTAAAATTATATGTATTAAATAATAAATTCGTAATATGAGTATAAAGATTTTAAAACAAATGTTTTAATGTCCCAGATATCTCTGTCACATATAATAAAGGGTTATAGAAAAGAGATCTAAGAGGACGTGTCAGTCATAGGAGACCTCAAGCACGTGGAAGAGGACGGGGTAGTAGTCATGGAAATCCCAGTCTTTTCGGGTCGTTGCAGAGAGTCCTATCTTTTCAAGGTCAGGGATAACCCTGCCTTGCAAGACGTGCATAGTCCGTTTGACCTTGAAGTCGAGGTAGACAATAACCCTCATTAAACAGGTGTAGTCATCCTGTATCACCGTAGACCAGGAAACTTCCCTAACCACCGTTAGTTCCATACCATACGTTAAGACGAATAACCTTCAATTCAAATATGTAAATTGATTTTATAAATTTATAAATTTATTAAAATTAAAATTTTCGTCATAAATTAATAGTATCCGTAAGAAAATTCTTTTATACACAAGTATAGGGAAGTAAAACTGATTAGTTAAATAAATTCTCAAACCTTGAAAAAAACAAGTGGACACTAGAGAGTGACTCAATTAGTAACGACTCATATCAAATTACGTTCGTATAATAAAAGAAGTAAAGTAGTATGATTCCTCTATAATGATAAAGGAAACCCCGAGAAATCAAAATAGAATCAAAAAAAAACAACAACAAAACATTGTGTTTCACAAATCCAATGTAATGCTCCGATAATAAAGTGATGGATGTTTGTACGTTTATAACACCATTTCTATATGTTCATCCAGTAATAAGACTTCCTTAAGTGTTATGTTACATCTTTTATAATCTTTATATATTTCCAAAAAAAAAAACCGACAAAAGACTAAAATTTATAGAGGTTAATAAAAAAAGACGGAGGAGGAGAAGGGAGTCTGTTTCATCTGACCACATTGGGACCCTACCCTTTAGGATACTAAGTGTCCGGTTACAGACTAGGTCCTCACAAAAGTGTTGTAGTTCGTTACCTCGCTCTCTCATGTCCTTAACATTGAGGAAGACCATGTAAGGTAGTCGTACAAGGACGTCCTATGTACCTGAAAGGATTTCAACCCCATTACCACTAAATTTTCGTACAAGTAATCAACATTTACTAAAAGACTAATAATCGAAATAAAATGAATGGTACATATTCGTAAACACTTTACCACGACCTCGAAACCGAACTTTATTATCCACTTTTAGATCGATTTTGTATGTTTTAGGACTAAAACAGACTCAACAAATCTCTTTACAAAAAACTGTTTTCAAAAATATACGATCCGAATATGACAGAAGACAGATTACGACCTTCTTTAGTATATAACCTTTTATTAAAAATTTAGTGAATCTATTGAATGTACAAGGTTTTACTCCACCAAAGTTTATGTTAAAATCCCATAACTAATATGACCCTTTTTATTATTGGCCACTGAACTCACACGTATTAGAAACAAAAGAAAAAATTCCCATACGGAAAAAGACACATACCCTTACGTTACTAAGGAGGTCATCGTGGTGAAGGACTACCACGACCTCCTGGGTATAAATTACCGGGAGTACGACGCCTGGGGAGAACCTTAAGGGACTATTTCTACCAAAGTTCGAGGTGTCTTTTATTACCGGGAGTTTGCCATTCCGACTAGTAAGGTACTTGTAAATAAATTACTAATACTCGACGGTTCCCCGAAGGGACCACCGAGTCTGTCATTTCTTAGGTGGACGTTACACCCTCTGGACCCAAACTAGAGACCCAACCCTTCTAGGAGACGTCCTCCCGTACCGTTGTGTGAGGTCATAAGACTGGACCTCTTAAGGTACTTGTCTTCTCGGACTACTCGATGTCAGGCACCCCAGCGTCTCACAGTCTGTGCTGACTCGCTGATTCGTATCGTGTATCGACGGTTCTGTTTACATTATCTCTATTTAGTACCAACACTCTCTCAAACCACTTATACCCGTCAACCCTTTTAACTCCCTTTAAATAATATCGACTTTATATGGTCTCCCTATACCTTTTCCCATGGTTTCCATCACCAAACCCCGGTTTTAATCCTTTCTGTATTATATAAGGTAACTCATCGTCCACCATCCATTTTCTAAAATTCAACATTTCAAAATATTAAAATACATAGTTTTAAATGATCAACACACTTTTCCAGGTAGATCTCCAATAAATAATTTACATAATATTTACAGTTTTATCATACATTGACACTTTTACGAATCTCTACCAACATATAAAATTGAATAACACCACATATAAATTATGGACTAAAAGTAAGGTGTTAGTTGTTGGACATACATGAGTCTATTACCAAAAAATTTTTACTAACAAAGGGTCATACAACGGTTAACTGATTCTTTGAATCGACCAAATCAAGTATTTATAAGGAATCACAAATTCTCAAAATAAGATTAGTTCATATACAATTTATGTATAAATTATTTTGTATACGAAATATAGGTATCCACACCTGACCTGGGACCCGTGGAGTGTACTTGTCACACGTATACTTGGTCGAACCGACTACTCCTAGTCGAACAATCGGACGTCTAAGGAAAAGTAAGTCTCCTTTAGTGTTCACCGGCTTTTTTTTTAAATACGAGGGTTTAGTAAGATGACTACACGAACTGACTTCACACATCCGAAAAACGTCTTCTTGAATGATTGACTGGATAAAAGACACTTGTAAACACTGACGGGTAAGGGGTAGTAGTAGGCAAAATGGAATCAATCGGAAAAAGAATAGTAAAAAGAAAAAAAGAAAAGGGAGAAGGGGAACCTGTATTGAAAGACAACTTCGACAAGAAACCGACCAACCAAAATCATGACATTTGACGAAGACTCGTTTGTGCCTTTAAATCGTTTTAATACATTTGAACTAGGACTTCAAAATCTTACCGTTTATTTACATGTTAACAAATGTATTGTCTTTTCCGATTCGTCTTTCATTTAAAGTTATACAGTCATATCTCCGAGATGAAATGCATCTGAATTTAATTACACTCTATACATGGAAGTATAAGTCTTTAGACCTACAAAGGAAGTATGTAATTTGATAATTATTCATATTGAAAAGACGAACACATTAAATTCATATTCCATTTTGTTACCCGTAATAGTCACTTACAAAGGGCTGCGACCGAAAATTTTATGGGTACGACGAGAGGAAAACTCAAACAAACGTCGTTCCGTGTATATCTCATTCTTTAAAATTGTGAAAAAGTACAGAAAAATAATGGGACAGTGTGAAAATTTTTGATTATGTGTGAAGAGAGAAGTGAGAAAACAAAGAGAGGAGTGGGAACGGTGATTATGGTCATTTTAAAAGAAAGACTAACACTTTATTAAGATATTTCTAAAAATGAGATTACCGACGATGTCTCTCTACCTCTTAGACGTAGTAGTGGACACCAAAGAAGATTGGTATTTTGTAAGTCAGAAAGACTCTTAAATTTTTCGATGGTGACCAAGGGTCAGTCGTATATGTTCAAAATTATATGACAAATAATAATTTGTTAAGTCACATGATAAAATATAACCTATTATAACTAAGAATTGTAACCGAAACCTCAGTAGTCCTCAGTTGTATTTTTAAGGTCAAAAGTTATTAAATCAATTTCAAAAATAAAAGGTATAAAATTTCAGCAGAATTAAAGATGTGAACAAACATATAATAGTCACTTTCCCTAGTTGTCGATTGAACCCCGTTCATTATTTTATTTAAACCGCAAACAGTAATTCTGTTGAATACCATCTGTACTTATGTGTCCAATGTTTTATTTCGGAGGACAAATTGGACAAATACATTCTGTGTCCCGGTGTGATTTGATGAGTCACCCTAAATAGATAAGTAAAGTGAACTTTTATATTTGTCATTGTATAAGGTTCTTCTTATACACAGGATGGGACAGAGTACACTATTGTTATTTAATATACCAACTTTATATTTTCTTTCATTCGTATTTTCACTTCATTACAGAAATTTTTTATTATCTGTATTAAGGAGTAACCACTTTGTATTTGTAATTGATTTTAAGTCTATCTAGTGGGTCCAATTGTTATAATTATACCAAGGAACTGACAAGTTCATTTACTTTACTAAAGAAAATGAGACCCACGGATTCATTTCTCATTTTTCTAAAGAGTTTGTATAGGTCTTTAAATATTTGTGTAAACATAGAAAATTAAATCTTCCACCAGAATTTTATATATTTAAACAAAAAGAGGGACAGACACTAACTATGTTGGTATAAATTTCCTTTTCGATTTACTATAGGATGTTTATTTACATCGATACTGTATTTTAATAACGTGAAATGATTCATTCCCCATATTACGATAAATTGTCTCATAAAATACATACTGAAAACGGTGATAGGATATTGAAAAACGAATCAAAGAAAAGACACAAATGATCCCAATAAAAGATTAATTTTATTAGGACGATCTATTGTCTATGGTGGGTCATAAATAGTGTTGTGTACTGAACACAACTGAGTGTTTTCACTCAAAGAATTCTACCCCACAGAACGATTTTTTGTCTCTTTTTGACAAAAACCCCCAAAAAAAAAAAAAACCAAAAAAAAAAAAAAATGAAGTTTCGATACCCTGTCCCCTTATAACTAACCTTACGAGGATTAAATCAAAAACCCCGGTCCGAACAATTTATATTATGGTACCAAAATCTTCAGACATGACCCTTGTAAAAAGTCTATGTAAAAAATATAAAGTCTACATTACGTCACGTGAAAATAAACTTATTATTTTTTTTAGTAGAAAACTCTGGTACGTCCAGAAAAAAAAGGGGGAAAAACCTTTCATACACCATACATATTAACGTCTGATGTATTCCATAAAGAAAAGAGAATAAGAAAAATTCTTCGTCGAATTGAGAATCTACATTGTCAATCCAATCAAGTGTGAAATTTAGGGTTTTCTTAATTATAGGTTTAATAACACATTAGTAAATCTTTACTAAAACACATGACCACGGTTCTCTTAAGGGTACCATACGAAAAAGTTGTATATAAAGTTGTATATGGTCATATAAGGTTTTTTCACTAAAATCATAAATACACTTTCCATAAAAAGGGAAGACAAAGGACAATGATGTTTCAATTTAGTTAGATGATCATTAACTTTTAATGAAAACCCCCCCATTAATGATATGAATAGAATGTCAGTAAAAAGAAGAGTCCTCTTCCCTCCATTTATCAAATGATTATCAAGGACAGAACAAAAAGTACTTTTATAATAATATAAAAAGATAACTAATGTTACTGGATTAATATGTAAAGTATTTATAAACACGTGTAAAATTTTTGTGAAAAATTTTTGTTATTTTCACAGTCTAATTTGTCTATTTAGACCGTACTGTAAATTTCTTACGATCTTGAAAGTATATTGTTTAAAAATTGAGTCCTAATAAAGTCTTACTAAGTTTTATAGTTTCCTTTTGGTAAAGTGACAAAAAGTAATGATTGTACCTCTAACTCATATGGTCATGAGACATAAAAATGAAATCTATTTACATAGATAAGTCTACAGAAAATTATAATTACAAACCCTATAAATGTAATATTAAACATTTAAGATCTACGCGGACTTAGAAAAACCTTTATATATATAGGGTCTAATTCGTTCAGTGTTGTGAGTCAATTGACTGTCATAACATTTAATTGACGACAATTAAGGTTTACTAACCTTAAATACTACTCTCGTAGTAATTACGAGATTATAAATTAGATGTCACCATGTGTGGAACTAACGTTTTTGTGGTAGTGAATATAAAACCTATTCACTTATGTCTCTTTTTACACAATGACACCGAAACTGTATTTATTCTTAAAGAATTACACTGTCATTTTTATATCCTGATTATAAACCCAGTAATCTCCAAAGTATAATCTGAAGATGGAACTTTAGTCAAGTGTGAAAACTTTTCATTTTCAGTTATAACATATGAATCATGAATTTCACTTCACTTTCACTTTCACTTCATCGAGTCAGCACAGGTTGACTGACAGTTACTATTAAGTTCTATTAAAAAAAATTACTCTTTTTTTCGATTAAGATGTAATCCATTGAAACCAAAATTTTTCGTTACGTAATAATCCTTTTTCTTTACATTAAGGTTCCCTAGTGAAATTCAACGAGTACTTTTATAGGAAATTTCAAAGAAACCAATTATGAACTCTTCCACATAAACCCTTCTCTCTTTAAATTTACTGACATGTATATCTGACAGATATATATATATATATTATCTGATATAAGTGTAAAACTGGAGGTAAGGACACAATTCGTGTCACTACTTATTCTTAAAGTCTTTAAAGACTGTCATTTATATATCAGAAACAAAAAGTCCTCGAAATTTATTTTAATTCTTTTTTCAATCGATACACTACATCATACTTATTTTTCTGTCCTTATTCCATTATTGTTCATCAACTTGAAAAATCTTTACAATTTTTTACAAAATTTTACTTGAAAAATTTGTATTATATAAGTAAACGTTTCATAATCCCAACTGTACTAAAGTCGACCAAAGGGGTTATAAACATATCAGTGAGACATCATATGAAAAGGTGAGTTTTATGAGTCCCATAGTGTTACAAACAATGGTCATGTATGTATATATAAACATATAACATAAACATTAACTGTTTATGAAGAGGGATGTAAGATATGGTTCATCTATCGGGCAGGGCTAGTAGAGGTAATTGGTTTAACATTTGACATACAAAATTCATATACTATAATCCAATTTATAAGTATGTAAAATAAATCCAGTGTTATAAGTTTGAATCTCTTCACCTTGTAAAAATTTACTCTGATATTGGACACTGGGGTTTTACGTCGTCTTTTCCACTTGGATGTGAGTAACTTCAAGGTCGAAGTTGAGGACTCATGCTTAGGTGTCTTCCTTCAGAATCCTTAAACTCCTTATCGAACTTTTTAACAACTAAATTTAATAGACTTATCACTTACGTATTTGCACCTCAAAAATAAAATCCTAGAAAAAGGAAAGTAGTTGAGGAAAAGAGGATGTATAGTTTCCAGTGTCAGGAATTCGAATTTACCGCGACGCCTTTCAGGTTGAGGACTACAATAGTCCAGAGACGTCGCTCTCCTCACGTCGTCGTATCTTCAACAAGGAAACGAGGGAGTTGGAAGTCCGGTTCTATTAAGGTACATTTTAACAAAAGGTGAATGGTTATCCAACGAACAAAATTGAACTGTTCACCTATCCCTCTGTCACTATGTCCGAAAATGAAAACCTTTTCTTTAAGACATACATTGTATACAACCCTACACATACAATTGTATATTTTAAAGTACTTACCTAAATTAGTACGTTAAACTTCCTTCTAGTGAAGGACTTGGGTCGCTTTTATGTAGACCATGGGGACCCATCCACGTGTCACTTCGTTCTTGTCATCGAGGTCAAACTGTAATGGGGTTATAACCGGCCGTGGAAGCAAAATTAGTTACTAAAACAAGGAGTTGTGTTAAACCGGAGATCCAAATCGCTACTAGTAATACAATTCTTTGAGGTACAGTAGGGTAGCACAAGGGTCCTTGTGTTTCGATTTTTGATCAGGTACATATAAATCGGAAGACGAAAATTGGTCTTCTGTGGACTACAACGACAAGTCCGAGGACTTTCAAATACGTGCTACAATTCGGGGTTATTTCTTCAGTGGCACGACGGTCACTATTAAAGGGAATTGAGTCCTCTACCAAGAAATGAGAATTATTTGAAATGACGAGAAATATTACTTTCTACTTTGTGATTTTGATCAAGACTTTTACGGATAATCCTGTTTACTCGTTTAATTTATAAATATCGTGTCTGATATTTATACGAATCACGTATTTCTGAACTAAAATTGTTGTGTCTTTGTGCGGAGAGAGGTTTGACCGTAAAGTCGTTGCGCAAGTTCCATCTCATATTAAAGTTAGGGATCGCCTTCGTTAGCCCCGCGCGTATTTCTGCACCTCCCGATGGCAGACTAGTGTTTTTCGGGGGTGTTTCGAATTTGGTACTGTACTAATCGATTCAGTTTTTCTTGCCTTCTATATACGGCTTCTGGTTGAAATGTCCTGCTCTCGAAGGATCTCTTGCGGAGCGGCGCGGGGCCCGCGGTTCAGGGTGGGGGTTGTGATGTTAAGGCCAGATCGGAGCTCCTCGAGGTGGCGTCGTCGCGCTTTCAAAGCACAGACGCGTCATCCGAACGAGTCACGGCGCACCCTTTCCACCCTGAAAGGACGGAGCACGCAGTAGAGATCACGCTGAGTCATGCAGTGACCGAACTGGCCCTTCCAGTTGACACCGATGGGCGCCCTAGGGTGGGTGAGATGCGGCTCCAACGACCGCGTACGCGAATCTCCGGAGCCGCCTCGCCACACTCGCACGGACCAGGCACTCCGACCGCAAAGCCTGGGTCGGGACCGCGCCTCTACGACACGGCCGAGTCGCAATCCACCGACGCCGGGGCCGGACGGGACGTCCAGGCACAGGACCTGGGTAGCGAGCGTTCCCGGGGTCGCCCGCCGCGGTTCTCGAGGCGAAACGGTAACACCCGCCACCGTAGCCAGAGGCGTCAACCGGGCTCGCCGCGCCCTCCGACCATGCTCCGGAACCGATGGAGCCGCGGCCACGTCTCGCGTCTCCTGCACGACGAGAAGCGGGTGTGGCGGAGCCCGGACGGGACCACCCCGTCGTAAGAGGAGTGGTGGCACCGGGACGCGCCCCGGCAGTGCGATGGGGACCGACGGATGGTCGTGATGTAGGACCGGTTCCACTCCCCACGGCTCGGCGCGGACCTGGCACGTATGGGTGAAGGCACCACTCCTCCCAGGTACAGAGTCGCCCCGCATTCCAGGGGTCTATGAAGGCCTCATGAATGACAATTAGTAGTCGTGGAAATTCCGTCGTTCGAATATCTTTCCTTAATTGTGTCCATCTCCATTTACGTCTAAGAAACCACCGAGACATCGATGTTTCTTGTATAATTTCTGTGTTATATCTGATGGCAAAGAAGTCAAATATAATGACCTTTTGCGTCCCAACTTTGTAACTTTCACACCTCACATCCCGACTAAATTAGGAATTTTATTGGGACACTTCATCCACGACAATATGTAAAATATATTCTCCCTTGTTCTGAAAACTCCAACTTATTAACCGGGTTGTAGTGTGACCAATTCACATATTCGACCTTAAAATTAAACTAACGTTAACTCCTATAGAATTCAATTGTCGAACACTCGTTAGAATCTCAAAGGACTGTGTTGGTCATTTGATGTAAAAAAATTTACTCAAATCCTTTATCTCTCATTTTAATACTCACCAATACTTATGTCTAGAAATTACACGAGTATTGTTTCAGATGAAAAAGAAATCGATCCACCTTTTAAACGTCGGTCTTTATTTTTTGTAACGTGCTGTAGAATTGGTTCTTCAACGTCAAGCACGTGTAGTCAACCCTACCAGGTTCTCTCAACGGTCCATTCGATTAAGAGACGTATATTCTGGTACTTTTTTATATATACATACATACACACATAATGTCCCATACCATAAGACATCGAAATCGTCGTTTCACCAAGAAAAATTATAAAATTTTTCAAACACCGTACCATCCAAATATATGACCTGACTTTCGTTTTTCTCTTTCGTCTCAAGGAACTAGAATTTCCTGAGGTCTAATGACTTTTTCTGTCTACACATTAGTTTATTACTGACCTAATTCATTGATTTTTTCTAATACATGTTCCTCAATTCAGTAGAACCCTTCAATCCCTTCCGAAGTGTCCTATGTCTATGACGTCTACGGTCAAACAACTCTAAAATCAGTTGTTTTCTATGTCCAATAAATGTTTGAACTGGAAAACTGTCGTATCTCGTCCATCGACGGGTTTTCTTACTCCTCTGTCTTTTATATTTACGGTACCATTTTCGTTGACCCATCCGGTCCTCAACAATGAGACGATATCAATAGGACACAACGACAGAGGGACTCGAGAAACTCTCGGGAACGGATTCCCAAGAACTGGTACAACATCAAGATACACCCGTTGGTAGGTGATTCTTAAAAATTCAGAAGAGGATAGTCGGATGGGATCAAGACGAATCAATCCAAGGGTTTAAGACTAAGAATGATCCGACACTGTTTCACAAGTCGTAGAGTATCGTTACTCTTTTTATTCCCACAAAATCATACTTATATATTACACATATATATACCCATATACACACAGAATCAGTGAGTCAGCACAGGTTGAGAAACACTAGGGTCTTTAAGATCGGGCGGTCCGAGGAGACAGGGACCCTAAGAGGTCCGTTCTTATGACCTCGCCTAACGGTCAAGGAAGAGGTCCCATAGAAGGGGTGGGTCCCTAGTTTGGGTCTAGAGGGTGTAATGTCCGTCTAAGGAATGGTAAACTCGGTGGTCCCTTCCGGGATAGGTATATAAAAATAGATATATCCATATTTAAACGGTCGATAGAAGTTATACTTTAACTCAGGGAGAAATATATCACAAGGGTTTAAGACTAAGAATGATCTTCAAGGGACCACCGAGTCCAATTTCGCAGACGGACGTTACGTCCTCTGGACCCAAGCTAGAGACCCAGTCCTTCTAGGGGCCCTCTTCCTTTACCGTTGGGTGAGGTCATAAGAACGGACCTCTTCGGATACCTGCCTCCTCGGACCACCCGATGTCAGGTCCCCCAGCGTTTCTTAGCCTGTGCTGACTCGTTGAAGTGAAATATATCACAATTTTCCTGGACGGTAAATTTTTTTTAGTAAGAATATCGAATTACAGAAATGAACTACTTTATTTTTCAACTATTTGGATATTAAAACTTCAAAATGACTAGTTCCTTCAGACTCCTGATGTCGAGACTTGGTCTTCTTGTGTAATCACCGACGAGTGCACCCAATATTTACGTCGGATCCATTCGGACACGGTGGCAGGAATACGTAGGGACCGTCCTACTAACAGGTCTGTGTAGGAATGTGTCTACTTACTGAAAGATCTCCTTCTGTAATAGACTCCCAAAGGACGTAACAGTCACCTTGACCCAAAACTTCTTACTTTCCCTTAAACAGTCCACTTGCTTGTCGGTCCTTTCACCTGTCAGACGTTTCTACTACATTATTGAAGGTTCCGTACGACTACACTTTCAGACTCAACAACCTACTGGGTCCAGTAAGTTCCCTGGTCTTTTTCTCACTGTCCTTTATTTCAACTTTCTCACCCACTTCTGACTCAATGTTCCTCGGACCTTACAGAGACACATGAAAGAATTAAGTCACGTAATATTAAACTAATTTAAGGTGTTTGGATAACTTTTGGATGGACGGTGTTCTCTAAATTTCTACTTCTGGATAGGTTATGACATCAGATCTTTCACCCTGCATTCTTGTCCTCAACTTTTGTTGTTGTTTTCTCCTCATTGATTATACCAATTGTCTCTTTGTTACTCTTTTAGAAATACTTTCTCAACTAACTTCTTACCTCTGACAAAACTGTCCAGTTCTCGTATGTAACATGTTTTGGTGTAACGAGACTTTCCATACAAGTCCCTAGTCCACTAACTCAAACCGACCTCACCTCTTTAACCTCATTTTACACGAAAGTGGAGATCATAAAGACTAAATTTAACACCAATATGGTACAATCATCACTTTAAAGGGAACAATTTCGGATCAAACGGATTCTGGAGGTCTTTGTTTCGGACATCAAACTGTCACCGTCTAAAGAGTTTAACAATACATTAAACGAATGTAACACTTGTCTGAAACTCATTTTCCGAAATAAAAGGGAAAAAAAAAAGGCCGTTGGCGAACCACATTGAATCCCCGAAGGGAAAATCGAGTCAACTATTTCTCAGTCAGACGTTACGTCCTCTGGGACCAAGTTAAGTACCCAGTCCTTCTAGATGACCTCTTCCCGATCCGATGGGTGACGTCATAAGAACCCGAAGGGTCCACCGAGTCGACCATTTCTTAGGTAGACGTTACGCCCTCTGGACCCAAGATAGGGACCCAACCCTTCTAGAGGACCTCTTCCCTTTCCGATGGGTGAGGTCATAAGACCGGATCTCTTAAGGTACTTCATACATCAGGTGCCCCAACGTTTCTCTGTCTGTGATGACTCACTGAAAGTGAAGTGTAACCATATCGAAGACTGTCGGTTTTTACGTATTTAGAAAATCGGTCATTGGTGTCATACCCACACAAATAGGACATCCCTACTTCGTGTTGATCATAAGTTTACTATAAAAGGAGAGGGAAAAAGGGAGAAGGGAGTTTGATCCGAGTGAATGGATTTCTGATACGCCTCCGAACAACGTCTCGAGATACAAGCCCTATTGACGGTGGGGAAGTTTCGCTGACACGACCAGACCTAAGTCGAAGGTTACACCTAGAAGTACAGATAGCGAGAGGCTTTAAAATCGTGTCCCCGTCGTGTAAGTCTTCCATCAATGATAACTTGACATTAAGGGGGTTCGTTCAAGAGACTGTGACAGAACATAAGATTTCTTTTTCGTTTTTTATTTAATTTTTTGTAGGTATGAAAGACATTGACCTTATGTGAAAATAGTAGAGGGAATGTGTTCATATCTTAAAGTTTATAATTCACATTGGTTCGATCGACATAACTCTTATGTTTAGTCAAATCCTTCCTACAGTGATCATGATGAAGAACCTTCAGAATTATTTTAATCATAATATTAAGGTATTATACCAAAGTCCCGGTACTTAAAAAAGATAAATATTTAACTTCTTCGGTCTTTTTGAAAGTGTCAATATTCACTTTTATAATTATACTTTCCAATGTTTGATTCCCCGACAAAAATGAAAGTAAATTTCTACAAAGATTGGTATGTCATTAGATTTAACTGAACTTTCTTTCGTCGGATATCTGTTCATTAAAAAATTTAAAGTCAGACATTTCCAATGACGATGTGCAGAAATCACAGAGGTGTAGGAAAACGAGGTCTTTGAAGAATGGAGAAAGAGTCATGTTCTTAATCGAATACAACATCTCACTTTTATTGGACTTATTTTTTACGTTCAGAAGTCACACTCCTTGTGGAATGACCTTAGTGAGGGAGACGACAAAAATCTTTAAGAAAACAAAGTAGATATTTTTACAAAGTCGTCCAAAAAGACAAGTCCTCGTCAATTGATGACCACCCCAGGACACCAAAGTACTGGAGTGACGAGACCTAAGGTGAACCTAAGACGGACAGAGGCAACCACAGTAGTTAAATAATTATCACCTCCAGTCACCAAAATTTATTCTAAACGAACGACAAATTTAGTAACTCTAAAGACAACGACAGGGCTGTAGTCTATATTTACTTAAACTCAATGACCACTATTGAGACTCGATTGCAACTCTGATGAACCAAAAAACAAAAAAATCATATACAAATAAATAAACTGACATGACCCAGAATCAACACTGTACATCCTTGAAACTCAACACCGTACAACCTAGATCAAGGGACTGCTCCCTAGCTTGGACCCGGGGGACTTAACACCCGCGTCTCAGAATCGATTAGTACTCTGGGGAACCAAAACCAGTGTCTAGTCAACAACTAATTAAAAGACCCCGGTCCAGAAATTGGAGAGACCCCCTAGTCTCACGAGTATTAAATTTTATTCTCTCGACTTAACCTTGTCAAGGTTTTAGAGGAAGTTGACATTTTACCATGCTACGATCATGTATTGTCAAGACACTGAACGAAGAACCATTTCCGTCGTTAATTCTACAGTCAGACCAGAATAAGGGTGTTATACAACTACAAAACACATATACAAATTATACAGTTAATTTGTATGGACTGACGGTAAAAATCAGTATTTTAAACGAATATTTTACTTTACCTCTTTGTATGCATATTTTATACTGGAGAATCGGTATAGAATGGTAATCGAGTACGATGAAATAAGTTGAACTTAAATCTCCTTCGAACAGAAATAAAGGTATTTCTTAACAAGAATCCGAGAACTCTTCTTACATCTGGGAAATTGATCTTCTTTAGAATCCTTAGATTGCTTCAACTTTAAAGTGTCTGGAGTATAGACGACTAACAACAAACCCTTTAGATTATGTGGGGAATAAAAAAGGTCTACTCTTTATACTTCTAAGAGTCCAGAATCCACTTCCAAAGGACTCCTTTCTGCGATACACATCAGAATTCACAAAATGGGATTCTCGTAGATCCTATCAAGACACTTGAACCAATCATTAATCATAAAGAACCCTTCTTCCTTCACTACTGTGTTCCAGTGTCACTTAACTACAGTCAGGAGAGTAGAAAGGAAATAAGGTAGATTGTTGGTTCGTACGTATTTAAATTATTTTCGGATAAGAACGAATTGTAAATGATACATGGTCCGTGATAACATTCGTTAAGTGTACTCAATTGAGTAAATTAAGAATTGTTATCAGGATACTACATCCACGACAAAAATAGGGGTAGAATGCCACCTCTCACCCTCCGTGCCTTTCCACTTCATTGAACGGGTTTCAGTGTATTGGTGATTTACGTCCCGATGGTATACTTAGAGCATTAAACTCACATCTTAGTGTCTTCGACACGAGTATTAGTAATTCGATTCGACGGAACATTCATTAAGTATTTGGTATTGAGGAGAAGGATCGGAAGAATCAAGAAAAGACACCAGGTACATTGGTCTAGTGTTTGGAAAGTCTATGGACAATTCAATAAAGAGACACGGTCCGGGACATAAATCCACGGTTTTTTGTTCCCATTACTAAGTACGTATTATGGATAGAACTTCCCTGAAGTCAAAATGTTAGAAATTTTTTGTGACTGGATATTTTTAATACGAAACTAGGATAAATTATATCTACTTAGAGAAATAACGACAATGAATCAAGGTAAATTCTTAATTTCTCAACTAGTTGGTCACTATCAACTGGTTGTTTAGTCACAAAACAAAAAATTAAAAATAACGAAAACAATTTTATATCCATCTCCGGTCAGTTTTTAGTGAAACGTAAAATTTCGAACAGAGTAAATTACATATAAATCTATTAGTCGTACACACACAAATAAAATGGGAAAGTCTAAAAACGAGACGTTTTTGAACCTTTCAGAGCAAAAGTCTGTATATAATGCGTGAAACAAGCACGTCACAGTCACAACTACTAAGGTTATCGCCGTTGTCATGGAAGTCACTCATTCGTGGTTGTAACACACTTCGTACTCGATTTATATTTAAGAGAGACAAAAATCGAATCTGACTGACTGTAACACGGAGAAGACAACACGAAGGACACTGATGAATTAGGAAATGACCAAAGACTAAAGACATTATTGTCTAGATGACTGAGATAGTCGTTCTCTGTGGACTTACAAAGAACCCTAACCAATTAGAAGGAATTGCACTTACACAGAATTGGGAGGTAAAAGGAGAAAAAAAAAAAAAAATTAGAACGTCTCATGATACTTGTCATGATACTTACATCGTAAACGAGACAAAATAATCAACTATATAACTTAAGAAAAACAGAAGTGTCTCCCTAGGTTCCTTAAATCGTAAATTTTTTCTTTGTTTTTAAAAAGGGGTGGTTCCTAGGCGTACCCAAGTATACATTATAATAAACTAGAGTATCTTCAAAATACTCTATCCATATGAACAGGGGTAAATATACATTAATTTGAAAATATCTTTATCTTTTTATTACAATATAAACGTCAATAAAGTAAAAAAATCGAAAAACGAATAAAAAGTACCTATGAAATCACGATTCTACCCATTTCGACACAGTCATATAGACAGAAACGAGTCTTAGTTGTGCCTCTGGCATTTCATCACCAGTAAACAACGACCATCAAGTTCAAGACAGGGAACATATTTTCATGAATATCCTGAACAGAATTTTTAGACTTTATCATACAAAAGTCGTAGTTTTTATAGACAATTTATGAAAAGTAGACAGTGAATCTGTATCATGACAGTAATTAGGACACCTTTTATTCAAAGGAGTAAAGATTTTATTTATGGTATTACAGATACTTTTAATTACTTTATTGTTCACGGACAATATCATGAAGAGTATATTATTACTACAATATTTTATGAGACATTTTTGTTTTATTACGTTTAAGTGTTATAAAGATTCCTCTTTATTATGGATAACATTGACTCCTTTTGGCGTCTATTCATTTCATCGTCACTTCAAGATTACTCTTCAACCCAAGGTTCACTCATTGTCTCGAAAAGTATATATCCTTTCAGTCTTAATCCGTAAATTACATCTCGACTATACCGTCGAGACGTTTCTGCACTCTTTCTGACGGATCAAGAGAGAGTCACGACGTAGCAGGTGTTGGAGAGTAAGAACAGAACTTTCGGTGTCCTATCAGTACTACCGGTGACTTCGAACAATAGAACGTTCTTATCGTTTTCCCACGAAGTCGATGTCAGTCTACGAAGTTGATGTCAGTCGGTGAATTCCTGGGAACGGTCTACGGGATGGTTTGTGACCACGAATGCAGAAATTATACACCGGCATGGCTTGACGTCTTCTCCTACTTTTCATATCAGAAAAAAAAAGGTCTATCGTTATATGGAACGACTTTTAATCCTAAAATAATGATTGCTTCTACTTGCTATGAATAATCCGTCAAACATCGGACTTCATCAACCCAGGTCCCATGACAAACGAAGTATCTATTCAAACTACTACCACGATCGATTATAAATAAGTTGTACTTAAAACACGGTCCGGGACAAAATTCAGTAATACATGTGTGTGTATGTGTGTGTGTGCAAAACATAATCATGTACATAAAGAGGGTTGTCACGTGACTTCATCCTCTCCGTGTCTCTCCAATTCATTGAGTACCAGTGAGTAGACAAGTCACCGTCTCAGAAGTGGGTGTAGGTCCGTAAAACCGAGAATGAGAAATCGATTATTAGACGGAAATTCTAAAGTAATGAAGGGAATTTTTGAACAAGACCATGTTTATTCACGAATTATACTCGGTGAATGACACGAATGGTGTGATGTACTTAAAAGAGTAAATAAGAAGTGTCGTAGGGACCTATGTCAGACAGGGAGTAAAATATCTTCTCTTTTGGCTTTGTTCTTTTTTTTCTTTTTATTGAACGGTTTTCAATTTATTTATCTAAAGTTTGAGTCCGTCAATCTAGGGTCCTGACCTGAGTCGGTCGTGTACCAGAACGGAGACCCCGGACGAATGGAAGACTACGGTTTCTTTTCAAATCTTTTCTACATACAAACATACCTACATACAAACATACATATATACCCCTACAAAGTTCTCCGACGTCTGATTTTCTGATGGTCAATATTGACTCCTTTGGGGGTCTAGTTCATTTCATCGTCATTTCAAGATTTCTTTTCAACCCAAGGTTCGCTCATTGTCTCTGGTTTTTTGTTACAGAATTTATAGGTTTTCACCTAAGAAAGTATATATCCTTTCAGTCTTTATCCGTTGCATTACATTGTCGAGACACTTCTGTACTCTTTCTGTCGAGAAGCTGGATTTATTGACTTATAGTCACCACCATTTTTTTTTTTTCAGCTCCCAACCCGACTCTACGAAACAGAGTCCTTTTCCGTTTCTATTAGATAAGGACTGATATGAATCTTTGATCAAGGACCCTTTTAAACCTTCTATCGACTGAGACATATCCACATCCCTTCGATTCAAACGGTAGTATTTACGAAGGTCATCGGACGGACGACACATCGTCAAACAGCTCTGAGAGCTACCCCTTTGTCATACGAATTAACGGTTTCTTCCTTTACTCTAGAGAGAACCTGGGGACGGACCCTCGTCAAGAGACGGTAGGTGACAGAGTGGTTGGAGAGGAAAACCAAAGAAAAACAAACCCCCAGAAGAAAAGGTGAAAGAATGGATAGACAATCTAGACTGGGTCCATAGATAATCGATGACGTGCAGAACAAGTCAGGACCACAAGACAAATGTCTCTAACAATTAAAAGAAAAAATAACGGACGGACAAGACCTGGAACCTCTTACCTCTCTACGATTGTAAGGACAGGAAAGAAGAGCAACGTCAGTTAACGGGAGATAACCAATACAAGGTCGAAGTACCCGGAAAGTGTCTTGAACGACGAGGCAAGCGGATCTAAAGCGGTTGAAACGTCCTAAGGTAACTGGTTCAATCTAAGTCTGTGAGGAATATCCCTGGAGAACCGACGGAAAGTGAGGTTCTAGTAAAGTTCTTTTAGTGCATGAAAGATCATTAAAGACTTTGTTAATGGCCAAAGTGACAATTACATAAATCTTCTAAATCTTGAAGTCTATACTAAATTAAACGAAAACAAATTTTAGTACTTGAGACACTTCATGACACCTAATTCTATATTAGGTCTATATATATTGTTATGAATTTTAGAATGTCACAATTTGTACATCATATAAATTAACATACGATTCTGACATTTTCACCTTAGTTTCACAGTCCGGGACAAATATTTTAATGTTGAACGATCTCCAAGGTCTTGAAACCTCTTGTCCTGATCTTTTCAAATATTTTATTCTTTTAGGTCACCGCACTAAAGATTTTAAACATCCTACACCTCCTAGTATCTGGCCAAACTAGAAAATTATTTCGGTACCAAAAGAGAAGTCTTTTCAGGAACTTTATGTTTACCTCCGGAAAAAACTCGGGGGTAGGGTTGAGGACTTCCGGAAGACTATTAAGGACCAATTATTTAATAAGATTACCTTGTTCAATTACATACTAAAATTTTACTTTCCCTGAACTCTATGTATGAGTACACTTCATCAGGTGTGTACATTCTTTCATGGATTGTACCATCCACCACAACGAAAAGTCGACACGAGACTTTCTCATATTTTTCACATGTAAGGAAAGAGATATTCAATTCTTCAGACGTCATTTCCCATATCGCGACTCATGACGACCTTGGGTTTCATCTTTTAGAATTCGATTAGTATATCTTATATTTCCTTGAGTCATAGAGACTATCGGCAGAAGGAACCACCGACGGACGTTACGCCCTCTGGACCCAAACTAGGGACCCAGCCCTTCTAGGGGACCTCTTCCTTTACCGTTGGGTGAGGTCATAAGAACGGGCCTCTTAGGGTACCTGCCTCCTCGGACCACCCGATGTAAGGTGCCCCAGCGTTTCTCAGCCTGTACTGACTCGTTGAAGTGAAAGTGAAAAGTCATAGAGACTATTGGACAATTCATTCATTTTCAAAACATAATCTCACTTCTATTACGATCAGTTCTCTAAAGAAATCTGGACTGGACAAGCAGAATAACACTATTATGTATTGTAATTCAACCAGACCCTCATAGTATATACTGGATTAAGTATTAAAGTATCGAATTTTTTCTCGGTTTAAAATTTTCGAACTTACTAGTCCTATCATAAATAGTTTAAAATCATTAATGACTTATGTACTTTTATGTAATCAAAGTTACAATGATCTTTAATTTGTCATGTACTTCTTAGTCGAATAAGTCGGTCTTTCGTACGTAGACTTGTCGTACAGAAGTAAGTAATCTCTACATTAGCAACTAATGTACTAACACTTTATCCTAACAAAACATCTTAAGACCTCTACCTCAACTCAGAAAAGACATTAGAGTTTCATATCATCTGTGAAGAGACAACACCCGGGTTTCGGTGTTGGTGATTCTCGAAATTTGACAGTCGTCGACCTTAGGGTTGTTTGTCGACCTAGTTTGAAGTAATCGATTCTTGAATGTATCGGTACCCCTTCTTTACTAAGGTACTAAGGACATGTATTATTGATCGGACGGTAGTAAACACCTTATGTCAGTTTTTCATTTTTCCTGATAATTTTTATAAACTTGAAATAAACCATCAACATACTGGGAACACTCATAACACAGAGACAAAACCTTGAGAATGAGAGTCTATTTCATTTTACTATAAATGACCATACAAACAAAAGACACCTACGACAATTGTTCTAGAAGTACGACGAATATGTGGTTGTCCTTCTACGACAACTTATATAACCTATAATATATAGAGAAAGTTTAAAAAGAAAATTCCCCATCTAAATCCCTAACGGAAACTCTTTTTATCCAGTATGTTCTCCCAGGAGGGGTGTCAAGTGGTGACGACATGAGTCTTTCGGATCAGGAGTACAGACAAAGTGGATTCTGAATTGGTATTGAGTCAATTCTTAACTATTTTAAGAACAAAATATCGTTTTACTTTCGATCGTCAAAAAGAAGTGGAGAAACCCGAAGAAGGGAGGGGAAATCGGATATAACAAGTCAAGTCAAGTCAGCGAGTCAGTACAGGCTGAGACGCTGGGGTACTAAGCGTCGTGCGGTCCGGAGGGACAGGTAGTGGTTGAGGGCCTCAAGTGAGTCTGAGTACAGGTAGCTCAGTCACTACGGTAGGTCGGTAGAGTAGCAGACAGCAGGGGAAGAGGAGGACGGGGGTTAGGGAGGGTCGTAGTCTCAGAAAAGGTCACTCAGTTGAGACGTACTCCACCGGTTTCGTGACCTCAAAAGTCGAAATGGTAGTAAAGAAGGTTTCTTTAGGGTCCCGACTAGAGGAAGTCTTAAGGAACCATCCTAAAGGAACGTCAGGTTCCCTGAGAGTTCTCAGAAGAGGTTGTGGTGTTAAAGTTTTCGTAATCCGTAGACGTATTTGGCCTCGAGGAATCCTCTACTGTAAGGTAGAATTAGAGTAGTCACCTGTGTTCCTCTATGTGCAGGAAAAAAATAAAACAAAACCAAAACACGTAACTTTCAAAATTAATCATGAGTCAATTTTTCGGGTGTGTGTTTGTCAAGGAGGGTGTGAGGACGAGCATTCCCTGACACTACTGTTCACTGGGTGATAAGGATACCCAGACCTAACACATTTGAGATTTATCGTATTTGCTAGTCATAGTATGACAGTAAACTGTATTTGGGTTTTCCGAAAGGGTCACCAAGTCACCATTTCTTAGGTGGACGGTTACGTCCTCTGTGTCCAAACTAGGGACCCAAACCCTTCTAGGGGATGTCATGTCCCTCTATTTGGGTGAGGTCATAAGGACGGAACCTTTAGGGTACCTGTCTCTTCGGACCGTCCGATGTCAGGTACTCCAGTGCCTCAGTTTGTTGACTCACTGACTAATGGGAAGTGGTCAGGAGTAGAAACAGGGGTTTTGAAAATGCGCAACTGTAGATTAACCGTCTTGTCGGGGGTCTCGAAAGACTGACAGAGGGTCTAATATTAGGAGTTTAACCGAACTTATTTTAAAAGGTAGAAAAAAGAATCTGACCATTAAAAAAGACAACCGTTTCGACATATAATTTCGTAAAATTAGGACCAACTAAAGGACAGGTATCCTTGACGTTCTGGATCGTCAATGGTGTTCTTTCTTTTTAATGGTCGACTCCTTACCGTCGTTTTGTAATTTATCTCCCTCGAGAAAGTGTGTTTGGAACGGATCAAGAATTTTGTCGTTGAAAAACGAAAAGACATTGAGGTTGTACTCCCTTTATGTGTTGACAGGGTTTCCTTATATATTGTTTAGGGACAAGGAAACACGAGACGGTGACTGATAGAGGACTGATGGATCAAAAACGTATTGAAAACGTTCTAGAAGATTAACTAATCCGGATATGACGACTAAAACAAGATATTTTACTCCTGAGACCCCACGAACTCTTGTTTTTGTAACTACCTTTCTGGATTTTATTTTTACTTACGAAGTCCTTTCGTGGGTCGGAATAACTCAAGATTCCGTTGTTGTTGTTGTTTTAAAGACAGGAACTTCTAGGGATGACCTGGGATCTCCCGGTTCGTGATGTACTGTTTCTTCGGAGATCCCTGGTAAAATTCCTTTGGCCACCCGTGCGCAAAGGAGAACATAGGGAACTATTCCACTAATATACACAAAAAGGAATCAACTCTTCCGTCGAAATATAAATCGGAACCAAAAACAGAAGACGGATTCAACATCGAGAGGTCCTTTTGAATTTTGACCTCACATTTTATCTGACTGGATATAGGGAAGGTAATGTCGACGTAAAGACGTATAAAGTTGTCACCATATTAATTATTGAACTCCTTAAAGAAGATTAATATTCGAGTTTGAAGGACCTAAAAGACTCCCATTTCTCATACATTTTATGGTTAAGACATAGATGCATTCTTAATTGTCGGAGAATAAAGTACGATAAGTCTTACATAGGGTACACAACGATGTGAACTCTTTTGACTTCAAGGTAACGTCTTCGAAGTCAATACGAACATACTTCGAAGTTTATGTCTACAAGGTGAACCCCTAGGTCTATTTTTGATCTTTAAGGGTACATTTTAATGTCAGTACCAAATTTACAGTTCAGGATCATTTTCCATCACTCACGAACAATTTTTTTTTTTTTTTTAATGTCAGTGTCCTGAAGGGACCGTCAGGTCACTAATTCTAAGACCCGAGTTACGTCTCCTTCACCCAAGTCAGGGTCCAACCCTTTGATTCTAAGGTATACGACGTACTACCGGTTTTATTCCATTTCTAGTGTTGGTTCATGTCTAAAAACTTTATTTTATACAAGAGGGAATAGAAACAATAAACAACTCAGTGAGTCAAAACAGTCGAGAAACGCTGGGGTACCTGAGGTCGTACGGTCCGAAGGGACAGGAAGTGGTTGAGGACCTCGCACGAGTTTGAGGACAGGAAGCTTAACCACTACGGTAGGTTGGTAGAGTAGGAGACAACAGGGGAAGAGGACGGAAGTTAGAAAGGGTCATTTTCCCAGAAAAGGTTATTCAGTCAAGAAGTGTAGTTTACGGTTTCATAACCTCGAAGTGGAAGTGACTGTCAGGAAGGTTACTTATAAGTCCTGACAAAAGGAAATCCTACCTGACCAACCTAGAGGAACGTTAGGATCCTGAGAGTCCTCAGAAGAGGTTGTGGTGTCAAGTTTTCGTAGTCAAGAAGTCACTAGTCGAAATATCAGGTTGAGAGTGTAGGTTTGTACTGATGACCTTTTTGGTATCGAAAATGATCTTTCTGGAAACAGTCGGTTCACTACAGATACGAAAAATTATACGAAAGATCCAACCAGTATCGAAAAGAAGGTTCCTTGTTCAAAGAAAATTAAAGTACCGACGTCAGTGGTAGATGTCACTAAAATCTCGGGGGGTTTTATTTCAGAGAATCACAAAGGTCATAAAGGGGTAGATAAACGGTACTTCACTACTTTGGTCTACGGTACTATAATCAAAAGACTTACAACGTAAAATTCGGATGAAAAAGTGAGAGGAGAAAGTGAAAGTAGTTCTCCGAGAAATAAAGAAGTGAAAGACGGTATTGCCACCACAGTAGACGTACTTTCACTTCAACGAGTCAGGACAGTCTGACAAACACTGGGGTACTTGACATCGGATGGTCCGAGGAAGTAGGTACCCCAAAAGGTCCGTTCTCATGACCTCACCCAACGGTAAAGGAAGAGGTCCCATAGAAGGGTTGGGTCCCTAACTTGGGTCCAGAGGACGTAACGTCCATCTACGAAATGACAGACTCGGTGGTCCCTTCACACAGAGTCCAATGACTATAAAAAGGGTCGTAAAACTAAGGACGAACAGAAAGTAGGTCAGGTCGTAAAGAGTACTACATGAGATGTACATTCAATTTATTTGTCCCACTGTTATATGTTAGAACTACATGAGGAAAGGACTAAACCTTGGTCAGACAAGGTACAGGTCAAGATTGAACGAAGGACTGGACGTATGTCTAAAGAGTTTTCTGTCCAGTCCACCATACCATAAGGGTAGAGAACTTTTTAGAAGGTGTCAAACAATACTAGGTGTGTCAGTTTCCGAAACCGTATCAGTTATTTCGTCTTCATCTACAAAAAGACCTTGAGAGAATGATAACACTACTAGGTCGCCTACAACTGTTAAACTAGAGACCAAGGAGACGGGAAAGATTTAGGTAGAACTTGTAGACCTTCAAGTCTCCAGTGCATGACAACTTCGGACCGAACCTCTTAAAACTCGTAATGAAACGATCGTACACTCTACTCACGTTAACACACCATCAAACTCGTAAGAAACCGTAACGGAAAGAAACCTTAACCTTACTTTTGACTGGAAAAGGTCAGGACACCGGTGACGACTCGAAAGGTTTAAACGATTGTATAACTTACGTCGTGAAAGTGTCGTAGTAGAAAATCCTAAACTTTATCGAGTTGACCTTAAGGTAGTGGAGGTGATCGAAACAAGTATCACTAAAAAGGATTCCGGGTCAACTGAAGTGTAAGGTCCTACAGACCGAGCTCCATTCACTAGTGTGGTAGTACCAACAGACCCAGTACTTCTAGAAAAAACATGTCAAGAAGACACATAAGAACGGTGGAGATGAATTATAGGAGACGGAGACAATCCAGGTATGGTAAAGACAGGAAATAACTCGGGTAGAAACGTACTTTACAAGGAAACAATAGAGATTAAAAGAACTTTTCTAGAGATCAGAAAGGTTAAGACAACAAAAGAAGTCAAAGAAACGTAACTAGTGACTCCTTCCGAAAGAATGGAAAGGAACGATAAGAAACCTTGAGACGTAAGTTTACCCATATAGAAAGGAAAAGAGGAAACGGAAATCGAAGTAATGGCACTAATGGGGATGGTATCAGACCGGAGTCCGGTTTGTTGTCTTGTCCTAGACCCCAGATCAAGAGTGGATTAACTACACATCAATGGAGAAAGTCGACCCACTCCCGGAATTAAGGAAGTCCTGAAGTTTCCATACATAGTCTAACAATACACACAGGGAACTCCTTCTTGACCCTGAGACAAAATAAAAACTTGACAAACTAAGAACTGACGAAAAGGAAACAAGGACGTAAGGAAATACTATCAACTACTGGACAAGTTCCCGTTCGTGATATCCGTCCGAATCTAGTGTCTTGCCGAATCCGGTTTTTACCGAAGAGAATGCAACCCTGTCGACACGGACCCAGTGGGGGATGGTATAGACGAACGTCTCAGTCATGTCTACTGTGTCAGGGTGCTCTAACGGGGAAGGGAGTGAAGTGGTTAGAGTCCGTGATGGATGTTGAAGACGGACTGATCCAACGTTTAGACACCAAGGGTAATGTGAAAGGAACCCACACTAGTAGACGATCCTGTCGAGTGTTTTGAGTCCTCTCGTAAAATGACTGACAATAGATAGATATAATTTCCTACAGTAAGTTCTTGTCGATATACTTTCCTGACGTACCCAGTCACACACATCCCGACTCTTGTGTCTTGAGGGCACGAAACCTCCGAAGTAATGGATCCATACTCACTTATGTCTTAACCAGTCACCACTGACTTAAGTCAGAGGTCGGGGACAGGAGTTTACCCTCCAATTCCCTACCCCGACTTTTAAAGTTGGGACATTATGACACTAACCAAGGAGAACACTATAAGTCGGAGGTAGAAACCAATAGATCCTCTCCTAAAGACTTTTAATAGAACAATGGTATTTGAGACGACACAAACCTTCCGGAACAATACTTATTGTTTTGAGTGTCGAGGAAATCCTTGTCAAAGTCCTCGTATTTTCTGGTTTATCATATTCATTTCTAGGAAGACAACAAGAAAAGTGGATCCTTTAACGTTCACAAAATCCTCGACACACGGCCCTTAGTTCTGGTTTATGTAGAATATATATAATGTCATAGTGTCTCAAAATCAACTACTTTAATCACTGAAAAATTAGTGGTGTTACCTCTAAACTTTACCCAAGAGTAACCAGTTTAATCAACGTACTTCCGTAAACCTAATCAACTCTATCAAATCTCTGTAAACTTACTTACAACAAGTAAACGACTTGTTGACTGAGAAACTCTAGAGAAAACACAGACTGAGAAACGTTAGGGTACCTGACATCGTGAGGTCCGAGGAGACAGGAGATGACAGAGGGTCTCAAAAGAGTTTAAGTATAGGGAACTCAGACACTACCATACATTGGTAGACATGGATGTTGGAATCACTGTCAGGATTCCGAATTAGACACAACTCATCAAGACTAAAGGAAAGTTCTTATCGTCTTGGGACGGACATTACTCAGAAGTACAGTCTACACTACTCCAGTGCACTTTCTCTGACCCTAGAGTATCTCGAGTCTCGTGTCTCGACGTGAAAAACACAGATGAACGATTAGTGAACGATTAAAAAAAGAACAAAGTATTTACATATACACCATCTTCAATCAGACTCTGAAGAAAAGTAAAATTAAACGATCCCTTTAACCTTTCATTCTACGTCCTTATTGATTGTAAGTGGGGATAGTTTGAGCACTTTCTCAATTGTTTATGACCGGTTTTTCTTGGATTGTTAAACCATATACCGGTCTAACTGAATAAACAAAGAAAATTTTGGGTGACAGGGGTTTGATCCACAATACCACTCTTTTGTTTTGTTTTTTTCGGAAACTTTTCTGTAACAGTAGTTCTACAAGACACTTAACCACAAAGATTCTTTATAAAATTCTTGAAAAGGTTATCACCATTTTCTTTTGATCTCACCGACGGGACGACCCTAACCAGGGACCCTGGTCTAAAGTCGTGACCGGAAGAGAATGCTTGATCCTGTTCGAGTCTTTGTGTTGAGAAACAACAACAAATTAAACAACTGGATGAATAAACCGACGTGACCCAGAATCAACACCGCGAGTCTTGGAGATCAACACCGGACACCCTAGATCAAGGGAATGGTCTCAACTTGGGTCCGGGTGACGCGACCCTCATGTCTTAGAATCGGTGGCCTGACGATCCCTACAGGGTCTTTATGTTGGGAAGGTCCGGAGTCTCCACGGAGATTCGTCTGGGGTTGGGGACGTGTCGATTTCGAGAAATAAACCCTTTTGTGTGCCAACCGATTTAGGTAACACACACTAATGACCCAGAAAGACAATAGACAAGAGAGACTTTGAGAGTAAGACTAGATCCAAAGGGAAGAGAATTGATTCGGAGGGTGACATGAGGTCATGAAACCGGTGGAGTACGCTTCTCAACTGAGTAACCTTTTCTGAGACTACGACCCTCCCTAACCCCCGTCCTCCTCTTCCCCTGCTGTCTCCTACTCTACCGACCTACCGTAGTGACTGAACCACCTGTACTCAGACTCACTTGAGGACCTCAACCACTACCTGTCCCTCCGGACCGCACGACGCTAAGTACCCCAGCGCTTCTCAACCTGTGCTGACTCGCTGACTTGACCTGGGGAGGAGAGGGTTTGCAGAGGTCAGACGAATAGACAGAATAAAGGTACTATTTGTTTTGAGGAGTCTCACAAGTGTAGGGAAAGTCGAGAAAAAAGTAAAGGGATCACTACTCCTACCATTTACCACTCCCTGGAGAATTGAAAATGAGTATCTAATGATAAAGGGAATGAAAAACGGTTCTTTTTATTGAAAAGGAACTATGTGCACGGTCGACCCATATCGTGAGGGATGGGAGGTTAAAGGACTGCAGATGACTGACGGAGCAGTGGGGAGATAAATTACCGAAGGAGAACAGGAGTGAGGACAGTAGCGTGACCCAGTGAAACCATCGATTTGTCTCCAAGGTAGTCTGTTGAAGTGGTGAGTCAACGAGATGGACAGACTATACAAACATTAAAGGGAAGGTGGGACGTCCTCATTCTAAAAAACAAAGTATTGGGTAACTGTTAAGTAAGGGTAACGTCCGATATCTACTGACTCAGTCCCAACAAGTTGATCGGGTTCGACCTGACTAATTTAGAGAGAACCTTTAAACTTGAGTCTATTCCGTTAGTCCGGAAGGGACCACCGAGTCAGTCATTTCTTTGGTGGAACGTTACGACCTCTGGACCCAAACTAGGGACCCAGTCCTTCTAGGGGACCTCTTCCTTTACCGTTGGGTGAGAACATAAGAACGGACCTCGTAGGGTACCTGTCTCCTCGGACTACCTGATGTCAGATACAGTGTTTCTTATCCTGTGTTAACTCACTGGTTGCGAAAGTGTTCCCGAATGGTCCACCGTGATCACCATTTCTTAGGTACACGTTACGTCTTCTCCGTTGTCTACACCCAAGCTAGGGACCTAACCCTTCTAGGGGATCTCCTTCCGTACCGTTAGTTGAGGTCATAAGAACGGACCTCTTAGGTTACCTGTCTCCTCGGACTGAGATCAGGTGTTCCAGTCTTTCTCAACCTGTACTAACTTCACTGAATCGTACCGTTCCTCTGGTTCAGTCGACCCCTTGTCTAAGTACGTGTCACTTACGATCTGGTCGGTAGGTGTTGGGTTCGGGTGTACTACTATTTCGATCCTACAACGTTTCGTCCGTTCCCATCGTCTTCTTTCGGATATCCTATTCCCCCTACCCCCCGTTTTAATATGGTAGAATGTTTTCCTTCGACTCTAACTCGGTAGAGTATCAAAGGTGGGGGAATTCTCTACCTCGTTAATCTGTGTTAAGGTTTAAAACTTCAAGAGTAGTGTATAATAAAAGGATAACGACGATATCACTTAATGGTGTTTGAATTACTAAATCACACACGTATTCAGTGAGTCAGGACAAGCTGAGAAACACTGGGGTACCGGACATCAGGAGGTCCGAGGTGACAGGTACCTTAAGAGGTCCGTTCTTATGACCTTACCAATCGGTAAGGGAAGAGGTCCCTAGAAGGGCTGGGTACCTAGTTTGGACGTAGAGGACACAGAGAGCGTCACGTCCACTTAAGAAATGGACGACTCGGTAACCCCTTCAGGAATTTTGTTGGGTGTCAACGACAACATGTTGAGACCTCCAGTCTACAGACGTTCCCCCGGGGTCCCGACGTAAGGAAGACCTTCGAGAACCTCTCTGATCAAGAACGGAAAAAGTCGAAGACCTCCGACGAGTTCAAGGAACCGAATACTAGAGACGGGGTAGGGGGATCGAGAGAAAGATAACAGTGTAGAGAAAGAAAGTGACCCTGGGAGGACGGATGGAGAAAATTCCTGAGGACACGTCCGTTACCGTTGGGTGAGGTCATGAGAACGGACCTTTTAGGGTACATGCTTCCTCGGACCACCCGACGTCAGGTACTCCAGCGATTCTCAGTCCGTACTGACTCGCTGAAGTAAAAGTGAAAGGTGAAAGTACGTAACCTCTTCCTTTACCGTTCGGTGAGGTCACAAGAACGGACCTCTTAGGGTCCCTGCTACCTCGGACCACCCGACGGTAGAGACCCCAGCGTGTCTCCGTCTGTGCTGATTTCGCTGAATCGTCGTCGTCGTCGTCACGAAAAAAACCCGGTGAAACTATTAAGTGGGACCTCTTCCTTTACCGTTGGGTGAGGTCAATAAGAACGGACCTCTTGAGACTCCGATGTCAAGTACCCTAACGTTCTCAGCCTATACTAAACCATGATAGAAAGAAAAGACTATTAAGTCCCATTAGAAGGGAAGGGTTCTAGGAATTAAATCCGTATAGAAACTGGAGCAAAGAGTCCAGGTTCGGGATCACGAACATCCAGTTCTCGTCACCCCTACTTACGTGAGGAGGTTACAGGTACAACGACAATGAGACAGATCTAGGCTCCTCAATGAGGTAGAGGGTATTAAAGGAGGAAAAAAGAAGGATAGACATCAGACGATTCTCCTCCATCCCTCTCGTCTCAGTGAGAGACTACGAGAAATCTTCTTGGAGAGGTTAAACACAGAACTTACAGTTACAGTCACGGAACCCGTCCCACACAAAAGAGGAAAGGTACAAGAACCTCCGTCCCCAAATAATTTTATGGAATGGTCCTATTAGGACTGGTGTCAGAGACTGAGTAGGTAGAGTCCCTCGGATGGGACAGGTAGTGATACACACCATTCGAAGGTCATCAGTTAAAAAACATACAGGTTTTACGTGCACACTGTAAAGACCTGGGTCACAGACCAAACGATAAGAACAACGACGTGGACTCATTGACCACAGAAAAGACATATAGTCACTACACGACTTGAGGGGTCTTTCATTCTACAAGTAAGAGGGTTGAGTCGGGGTCGAATTAGACTGTCGAGTAGTGAATGAGATTTTAAGAAATTACCTTAGTCCCGTGTCTCTAGTTTTTTCCACTCCGTCAGTGGAGGAGTACCGGAGTAAGGAGTGCCGGAACATCCATACCTTTGAGTGTGTGATCGGGACGACAAAAACAAGATACACGTTTCAACGAGTGTAACAGTTACTCTAGGATAATTTTAAGAGTTCTAACCCTAAAAAGACTCTAATCCCTATCTGAAAAAAGGAAACTTTTAATAAAATTAACCTTTTTATGGTAGTGATCATAGAAAAAAATAATTTGAAAAAATAAAACATAACCTCATGTCGGTTAATTTTTACACTATCTAAGTCCACCTGTTGTGTCCGTAAGTCAGTATGTATATGTACCCCTTATCTGATAAAAAAAAATTCTTCTTTTGAGACGGTTTACTATGCAAAGAAATCATCGGTGGAGAGTCAGAAAGGAATAACTGGTGTGTTTCATTTCGTTTCTATAAAAAGAGGTACTATAAATTCGATCTTAAACCGGAAGTATTCACATCCTCTTTTTACTAAGTAGTTGTCTTCACACATATATCCAAAATGAGAAACTAAAATACTTTTTCGAAGTACCTGTACTTAAGATACTCAAACAACTTTAATCGGTCCCTTCGGACGACACCACCCATTACATATGAGTTTACTTACGTGACCGGTGGTCTCAGTGTAATAGTCAGTTCTGTGAGGTAAGAGAAACAGGACTTCTTTGTAAAGACGTTCTCGAGAGCTCCACGAGGGGTTCACAGATTTCCATTCTACATGTTGGAGTCGGAGGGTACCCGTCGTAAAGAGTCCTCTACCGTTGTCATGGGTATCGGTAAAAAAAAAAGGTTCTTTCTAAAATAAAGGTAAAGTAGGAGTGTTCATTCCCGGGTCAAGAGGGGAAGTGGGTACAGACTTCGAAGGCTACAAAATCTATTTCAAAATGGTCAATAGTTCGAGATAGACTCTATATCTGTCATCCCAATCCTAATTTATTAAATCCTGAAGTATACACGGGTCCCGAAGGGACTATCGAGTCAGCCATTTCTTAGGCGGGTGTTACGTCCTCTGAACCCACACTAAGGACCCAGCCCTTCTAGGTGACGTCTTCTCTTTCCGATGGGTGAGGTCATAAGAACCTAAAGGGAACACCGAGACCACCATTTTTTAGACGGACGTCAAGTCCTCTGGACCCAAACTAGGGACCCAACCCTTCTAGGGGACCTCTTCACTTTCCGATAGGTGAGGTCACAAGACCGGATCTCTTAAGGTACCTGACATATCAGATACCCCAGCGTTTCTCAGCCTGCACTGACTCGCTTAAAGTGAAAGTGAAAGTAAAAGTATACGGGTCCATCTCTCCGTACCTAACACCCCCTGGGTAGATGAGTGGTGAAAGAAAGAGGAGGTCATAAGGTATGATAAGACTACTAGAACGACCACCTGTGGATTTAGAGGTACCAATGGGGTCTATCTTTTATCTACGACTTCAATATCAAACTCGTATGGTGGAATGTCATCAGGACCCTGTATAGGTCAAATGTGTTTGATTTTTTTATTCCCTCATTACTACTTGGGTACGAACTTTAATAAGGTAGTTAAATATAGATTATCGGGTGAGATTAAGATTTCAAAGATTAAAAAAAAAAAAATTAAAAAAACGGGTGTGATGAGTCGAGCACCCTAGAATCAAGGGACTGGTCCCTAACTTAGTTCCTGGTGTTGTCACCTTTATCTCAGGATTGGTGACCTGGTAGTCCCTTAAGGGATTTTTTAGTCTAAATATTCACCCTATCTTTCGAGACATTAAGGTGTCTGGGAGTTGATCGTTTTCGTTGTTTGACAAGGATAAGAAAAGAAGAGACCTTAACATAATGTGACTGGGGTTCGGAAGGCCCTGAAGGGGATACCGTGGTCTCCACTTCTTGGGTGGACGGTTATGTTCTCTGTAATCTCCACACCCAAGTTAGGGACCCAGATCTTCTCGTCCCGTACCGTTGGGTGAAGTCAAAAGAACGAACCTCTTAAGGTGCCTGTCTCTTTAGACCGTCCGATGGCAGGTATCCCACCGTTTGTCATCCTGTGCTGACTTCACTGAATCGTGCGTACGTGGGCTCGGAAGGTGTGTCTACACTCCGACAGGATACATCCAGGTCATAACCACGTCACTGTGACTCAATGTATGTCTTACGAGTCGTATGTCTTACGGGTGGTCTTACGAGTCAAGTCAATGTACATCTTACGAGTAGACGTCCGAAGAAGCAGTCATGGTCATCCCTTACCGAGGTGGAGAGAACGTCACGGGTTCCGACGGCTTCTAGTAGTCTCCTCTCTCTTTTGTACCACCAAGGGATCGCTGTTACATTGGAGTTCCTTTTACCACTCTTCTTAACCTTTAGGTCTACGAGATTTTGTTGTCGAACGGACGTTGAGGGTCCATATTGTAGAGATCGAGAGATGTCACCTACCCTGTTCCGGTCACAAACTCGTTCATAAGGTTCACCAACACAAACGAAAACCGTCTCTAGTGTTCATGTGTGTATAAATTGTGTCTACGTCACGTAATCTTCTCGAGGTGCCCCTGCAAAGTCTACACAAAGAGATTTCGACAGATGACGAAATTTCATAGAACAAGAAGGTTTCTGAATGGTTTGTGTTACTCTAACAGAACTACGTGGTAACACAGGTTCCTTAAACGTAAGGGGTCGTGAAAGAGGTCTAGTCCACGACTTTCCATCAACCCCAGGGGTTCTGAATCACAAAAAAAGAGATTTTACATCTTAATTAATCAAAAAGGGGAGATTCGATCTGCAAAGGAAATAGAATTAAAAGGAAAAACAGGGGGTAATCTGCCGATAACTAAACGGATGTTCTAAAAAGAAGGGAAAATAAGGGTGCACATAAGTCTATAATACATGGGTGATCGAAGACAGACCCCTGTCCCCAGAAGTTTACCCATATTTCACCATAGACAAGTCAACCAGATTCCCCAGTCTGACGTTCAGACGGTGTCAGTTGGTTCTGAAACGGCCGAGACTTCCCTTTCTAAGAAAGGACGAAAAAACCTTTTCTTTGACACCTGGATGGACACCACTATAATTTAGTTTGGAAAGAGTGAAGTACGTCATATAATTCCCTTTCCCCGACCAAGGGAAAGAGGAGACAACATCTGTCAATAGTGGGTCTCGTTGTAATCTTACTTTGAAACGAGATTTTATGACTGGATTCTTGTAAGACTGAATTCCCTCCTTCCGTTTTAACATGTCTTCGAACACCCTTCCCAGTAAACTGTAAAGTCAAGTCAAGTCAGCGAGTCAACACAGGTTGAGAAACTCTCGAGTACTTGGCGTCGTGTGGTCCGAAGGGACAGGTAGTGGTTGAGGGTCTCAAATGGGTTTGGGTACAGGTAACTCAGCCACTACTATAGGTTGGTGAGTAGGAGACAGCAGGGCAAGAGGACGGGAGTTAGAAAGGTTCGTAGTCCCAGAAAAGTTTACTCAGTCGAGAAACGTAGTCCACCGGTTTCATAACCTCAAAGTCGAAGTCGTAGTCAGGAAGGTTACTTGTGGGTGCTGACTAGACGAAATCCTACCTGACCGACCTAGAGGAACTTCAGATTCCCTGAGAGTTCTCGGAAGAGGTTGTGGTGTCAAGTTTTCGTAGTTAAGAAGCCACGAGTTGAAAGAAATATCAGGTTAACAGTGTAGGTATCTACTGATGACCCTTTTGGTATCGGAATTGATCTACCTGGAAACGTCTGTTTCATTACAGAGACGAAAAAGTATACGAGAGGTCCAACCAGTATTGAAAGGAAGGTTCCTCATTCGTAGAAAATTAAAGTACCGACTTTAGTGGTAGACGTCACTAAAACCTCGGGTCTTACATTTCAGTCGGTGGCAAAGGGGTAGATATACGGTCCTTCACTACCCTGGTCTACGGTACTAGAAGCAAAAGACTTACAACTCGAAATTCGAACGAAAAAGTGAGAGGAGAAAGTGAAAGTAGTTCTCCGAAAAATCAAGAAGAAGTGAAAGACGGTATTCCCACCACAGTAGACGTATAGACTCCAATAACTATAAAGAGGACCCTTAAAACTAAAGTCGAACACGAAGGAGGTCGGGTCGCAAAGAGTACTACATGAGACGTATATTCAATTTATTCGTCCCACTGTTATATGTCGGAACTGTATGAGGAAAAGGATAAACCTTGGTCAGAACAAGGTACAGGTCAAGATTGACAACGAAGGACTGGACGTATGTCCAAAGAGTTCTCCGTCCAGTCCACCAGACCATAAGGGTAGAGAAAGTCTTAAAAGGTGTTAAATAACATTAGGTGTCTCAGTTTCCGAAACCGAATCAGTTATTTCGTCTTTATCTACAAAAAGACTTTGAGAGAACGAAAAAACTACTAGGTCGTCTACAACCGTTAAACTAGAGACGAAGGAGACGGAAAATATTCTGGTCGAACTTGTAGACCTTAAAGTACCCAGTGTATAACGACTTCGGACCGAACCTCTTAACACTCGTAATGAAATGATCGTACACTCTATTCACGTTAACACGTCATCAGACTTGTAAGAAACCGTAACGGAAAGAAACCCTAACCTTACTTTTGACTGGAAAAGATCGCGACACCGGTGACGACTCAAAAGGTTTAAACGACCGTATAACTCACGTCGTGAAAGTGTCATAGTAGAAAGTCCTAAACTTTATCGAGTTGACCTTAAGGTAGTGGAGGTGATCGAAACAAGTATCGCTACGAAGGATTCCGGGTGAACTGAAGTGTAACGTCCTATAGACTGAGATCCACTCACACTCACTGGTGTGGTAGTACTAACAGACCCAGTATTTCTAGAAAAAACGTGTCAAGACACATTAGAACGGTGGAGAAGAATTATAGAAGACGAAGGTAATCCAGGTATGGTAAAGACAGGAAATAATTCGGTTAGAAACACACTTTATAAGGAAACCATAGAGATTAAAAGAACTTCTCTAGAGATCAGAAAGGGTAAGATAACAAAAGGAGATAAAAAAACGTGACTAGTGACTCCTTCCGAACTAATAGAGAAGAACGATAAGAAACTTTGAGACGTAAGTTTACCCATATAGAAAAGGAAAAGAGGAAACGAAAAGAGAAGGGAACAAAAGTGTCGATAAACATTCCGGAGGAGTCTGTCGGTAAAACGAAAAAACGAAAAGAAAAAGAACCCCTACCAGAACTAAGGACAGAGGACATGTTATAGTACTTGGAGACAGGTATCAAGTAGTCCGTAAGACAGACAGTCTAGCTCAGGAAATTTAGATAAAGAGTGAAGATGACATTTCAGTATTCCCTAAACTAAATCCACTATGGACTTACCAGATCACCAAAAGAGGTGAAAGTAGTTAAATTCAGACTTAAACCGTTATTCCTCAAGTACTAGACTCGGTGTCAGTCGAGGGTCAGAACAAAAACAACTGACATATCTCGAAGAGGTAGAAACCGACGTTTCTTACATTAGTTAGACTAAAACCATAACTGGTAGACCACTACAGGTACACATCTCAGAAGAGAACACAACAACCTTCTCCCACAAACGATACTGGTCACGTAAGAGAACCGTCTTGAGATGATCGGAAACGGGACGAAGTAAGACATGAGGTTCCGGTGTAATAGGACAATGAGGTCTACAAATAACTGAAAGATGAAACCGTAAGGTCGGGGATATTCCTTTTCCTGTAGAAAACCCCCACAATCAAGATTTTGGAAGACATCCAGAAGTATCTTGGCAAGTTGAAGTCGAAGAAGTCGTGGTGACCAGCCACGTATCTGAACCTAATGGTACTATAACTTACGAAACGGAACTTTACTTGTCTCTAGTAAGACAGTAAAAACTCTAACGTAGGTTCATGACGTAAACTCTGAGCAAACAACTGATACCACTATAAATCTACCAAACTTTTTAATCACTTCCTACAAGAGGGTTCTTTCTCCTTATCAAACATGTTTAAGTATCGGTACGAAACCCGTTAAACCTAAAATAGTTCTCCTCACCTCTTGTTCCCCGACTCTAGTATACACCCTCCCTCATTTCTTCTCGTCAACGTCCCTGGGTTATCTTCAAGGAGACCCAGAGATTGTGATAAAAAAAAGAGAATGAGAAAAAAATTACGAATATATTTCTGGTTCGTACAAAAAGTCCGTTTTTCTTTCGATAAAGTATTACTAAAATGTTCATAATATGTAACTGAAAGGAACATCGTAAAACATATAAGTCTTGCCTGTAGGTTTATGGAACACCATTCATTAACTTTTTGTTCTCTATTAAAAGTGATAGACGGTTGAGTAAACTAAAGGTTACTCTTAATTCTAACAATACCATTATCGTCTTCCAGGGTCCCAAAAGGTATTGTTGTCCAGGAGAAGGCACTTTTATCGGTAAAGAATTTAAATCCTTTTCTAGGACTACGACCCCTTTTAACTTCCGTCCTCCTCTTCCCCTACCGTCTCCTGCTCTACCAACCTACTGTAGTGACTAGTTTCCTGTACTCACACTCGTTAGAGACCCTCTACCATTTTCTGTCCCTTCGGACCATACGACGTCAGGTACCCCAGCGTTTCTCAGTCTGTACTAACTCGTTGACTTATTGTTGCTTAAATACTTTCAGTGGTGGTGGTGTCGTCTATGTGGTAAAACTTCAGGGTTGTACCTTATAACTAGATAAAATCAGTTAAACAGTACACGACATAAGGAGTACAGAATTAAAACAACCTAAGGTTTTAGGTCTCTGAGACTGTAAGTCGAGTCAAGTCAAGTCAGTGAGTCAGTACAGGCTGAGAAACGTTGGGGTACTTAGCGTCGTACGGTCCGGAGGGACAGGTAGTGGTTGAGGGTCTCAGATGGGTTTGGGTACAGGTAGCTCAGTCACTACGGTAGGTCGGTAGAGTAGGAGACAGCAGGGGAAGAGGAGGACGGGGGTTAGGGAGACTGTAATTATCAAGTAATTATATTACGAAATACAATCACGATTCAGTGGAGTCATGGTATTCTGAGAAACACTGGGTACCCAACATCGGGTGGGCCGAGTGCTTATGACCTCACCCAAGGAGGAGGTCCCTGAGAAGGGTTAGGTCCCTAGCTTGGGTACAGAGGACACAGAGGACGTAGAGGACGTAACGGTCCGCTCAAGAAATGGTGATCACAGTGGACCCTTCGGTCATTTAATACAATCATTAAAAGTTATTTTTTGGTAAAAAAAGATCCTATAAGGGGTCAATCAAACTAATATTCCGACGAAAACTAGTGTCATCTACCACGGGATTAAGTTAGATTGAAGTCTTTTTCCTCTTATATAAATAAGTGTAAAAATTGATGTTTCAAATATCCAGTACAACCCAAATTCGTACCTACCCGGATCTTCAAATTTAACATAGGAGTCCTGGTAAAGGACAATAGAAAGTTGAAACGAAAGGGAACCCAACCGGACTGGGAACTTCGTGTTCACCGTTTATACCGGTCATCAACGAGATCCGAGTGTTATATAGAAATCAGTAACGAAGGAGGTAAAGATCTTTTATTAAGATCCTTTCTAAAACTAACTGAACATACCCACATCATATAATAAACCGGTTTATACCCAATACAAATGGTGAGGGTCTTGGTCCCAACCCCATTGAGGTCGGACTTGGTAGACTTACCTAACAACCCTTCCTTACCTAAAAGTTTCCTATACTGAAGAGGTAGGTTGTGGAAATCGATGAGTCGTCATACGTATACATATTATATTAAACAATATTATATTAATCCAAATAAATTACATCTTAATACATCTTAATTATAATTAAAATTATCTTAAATTTTTAATGTAAATTTAACAGATATTTATACAGTAAATACCCCAAAGGGACCACCGAGTCACCGTTTCTCAGACGGACGGTTACGTCCTCTACACCCAAGTTAGGGACCAGGTCTTTCTAGGGGACCTCTTCCTTTACTGTTGGGTGAGGTCATAAGAACGGACCCTTTAGGGTACCTGTCTCCTCTGACCACCCGATGTTAGGGACCCCAGTGTTTCTCAGTCTGTGTTAAATCGTTGATTTGTTGTTGTTGTTGTCCATTAAATATATTTATATATTGAATTTTGTATTGATAAGGAAGAATTGTCTTCTGTTGGGTTTAAGGTTTAAAAGAATATCAAGGACGTAACCGAAAATCTTTGTTCACCAACTTTCCGACATTTCTGTCCGACTGTCAACGGAAAACGGGACAGAAGTATAAACGGTTTAGGGGGTCGAATTCTCATCGGAGTCTTGACGAGAGAGGAAAGCATATTGAGGAACGGACGCATACGAAAGGAGTAGTAAAGATCAGGTGACTACAATGGGCAGAAAAAGTAGTAACGATATCTCAGAAAAATTTAGAGAGAGAGAGAGAGAAAAAAAAAAAAAAACATTGAAGATCGTTAAACTCCTCAGTCTATCCGTAGGGTTAGATAATGGACGTAAGGAGGAAAGAGAAATTTGTGACACGGTCGCGTCATTTGGAGACGTCGGAGGAGTCTGAAACAAGTTAGGAATAAAACGAATTGAAGAATTAAAGTTGGAGACCCGTCGTAAACCATACAAATTGGTATGAAAAAAGAAGAGATTTGTGGGGAAAAAGAAATTAAAGGTACTGTTTCGTACGAACCGTAGAAGAAGAGGGTAAAGATTCTGAATGAAACACCACTGAGTCTGCCATTTCGAAGACAGACGTTACGTCCTCTGGGTCAAAGCTAGGGACCCAACCCTTCTAGGGGACCTCTTCCTTTACCGTCGGGTGAGATCATAAGAACGGACCTTTTAGGGTACCTGCCGCCTCGGACCATCCGATGACAGGTACCCCAGTGTTTCTCAACCTGTGTTGACTCGTTGAAGTGAAGTGAAGTGAAGTGAAGTAAGGAGGATTCAGAACTGGTCATCTCAAAAAGGATCCAGGAGAGTGAGACGTTGGAGGAGAACCTCCTAGAGTAACCAAGGAAACCGGAGTCATGATAGTTACGTGACTACATAAGTTTTAGACGTGGAGGTCAAGAAGTCGGGAGATCTCGAAGTCTGATTGTCCCAATGAACTGATCACCGACAAAGGTACACCGATAGATGTCCGTTAGTTACGTTATATGAAATACAAGTTGAGTAATAGTGACAGACTATTTCGGGGAAGGAAAAAAGATATAAGAGATGATTCTCATCTCTTTATTCCAAATAAACAACATTAGTTACGGATCGTTGTGACGAAGGGAGAAGTTAGTAAGACGTCGACTCCACAGTAAAGGAGACCCTTAAAAGGGAATAGAGTGTTCACTAGGAGAAGAAACGAGGTATCGCGAATGGATTAAGATGTACCGTGAATAAATGTGACATAACATTTACTGAACCTACTCATAGGAGTAATCGTACATAGGTTATACTCCCGTCCATCTTACAGTCCATGTTCAAAATCGGGAATCTGGATCGTGTACTGTCCAGGAACTATTTAAGACTTACTTTTTGTTATTGTTATAAATGGTGTATAAAGTACCATGAACACAATATGGGACAGGACTCACAAAAAATATGAAAGTGAATAAATGAGGAACGGGGGAGGTCATAAGACCGAACCTTTTAGGGTACCTGTCTCCTGGGACCGTCCGATGTCAGGTATCCCAACGTTTCTCAGTCTGTGCATACTCACTGATTGTGACAGGTAACAGATGAGGAACGTCTGGGACCAAATATCCGACAATATTAGGGACTAACTGGTTACTCCTGTAATTCCAAATTTCTCCAATTTGGAGTCCGAGTTCCTATGTATCATTATTCATTAGAATATTCAGACGTTAACTTAGTTTCAGAGATGACTTAGGATTTTACTCTTACCTTTCTTCCTCCGTCCACCGACCCCTCCTGATAATTGGTTTAAACATACCCTTATCACCTACCCCCATGTACTTAGATTCTGTAAATGAAATACTAAGGAAATGTCATTGAATTTACTTTCGTAAACGATATCCGACTTACAAACACGGAGGAGGTGGTTTAAATGTTCAACTTTATATTGGGAGTTCTACTACAATAAACCTCCACCCCAAAAACCTTAACTAAGTCGTACTCACACTTCGAGGACATTCACTCTGATCATGGGAATTTTTTTTTTTTCTGGGATCTTTCGAAGAACGGGTGAAGACGGTATACTCTTGTCTCGTTCTTCTACCGGTAGATACTTGATCCCACACCGGAGTGGTCTGTAACTTAGAATCCCGTGGGACTAGAATCTGAAGGTTCCGAAGTCTTGATACTACTTATTTATAAATGACAAATTCGGTGGGTCAGAGACACAAGAAAATATTGTAGGGTTTATCTGATTCTGTCATAGTCTCAACCATTTTCAGTCATAATCTTTTCAGTGATGTTCCACAGGAGTCTATGGGTCCTCAGATGAATTTTAGCGACAGACTTTACTTACTTCCGTAGACTTATAACTTCGTAGATATTAATAACGGACCAAAAAATTAGAAATCCAATACGAGTCTATATTTTTTACACACGTCTGTGACGATACAAATTTTACCTACTGACGACTCCTTGATAATATGTCGTGTACCTTGAGACGAGTTACAATACACCGTCGGACCTACCCTCCCCCCAGAACACCCTCTTACCTATGTGCATATACGTACTGACTCAGGGAAAGGACAAGTGGACTTCGATAGTGTCGTAACAATTAGCGGATATGGGATTGTGTTTTCAAATTTTCTTATTTTTTTGTACATGTCTCTAAATAGTTATTCTTATAAGTAAAGTCACAATACTTTAATCTTTGTTGGAATTCAAAGGTTTTTCCGTTAAATGAAGTAAAAAAGAATACGGGTACTACATTATGACACATCTGTAATTGTTTCTACTACCCTTTACATTACTGTTCCTATAAGTACTGTTTTATATAACAGTACTTATCGAAGAATGTTTGTATTCAGTTGTTGGTCTACCGTAGTGTCCACTTAAGATGGTTTGTAATCTCTTCTCAATTGTGTATAGGAAGAGTTCGATAAGGTTTTTCATCACCTCCTCTCTTGATACGGTTTGAATAAGATACTCCGGTTATAGCTATGGTTTTGGTTTGTTTCTATAGGTTTTTCTTTTTATTATCCTGTTATAGTGACTACTTGCATCTACGTTTTTAGGAGTTGTTTTATAATCGTTCGGTCTAGGTTATTATGTAATTTTCTTAATTTACCGTACTAGTTTACCCAGAATGAGGTCCCTACATTCCCACCGAGCGATACGTGTTAGTTAATTACATTACGTGTAATTGTTTAACTTCTTACTTTTGGTATATTAGAGTTATTTACGTCTTTTTCAAAAAACTACTTTAAGCTGTAGGTAAATACTATTTTTAAAAGGTCTTTCACCCACATCTCCCTTGTGTGAAGTTATATTATTTCCAACATATACTATTCGAGTGTCGATTTTAGTATGAGTTGTCACTTTTTGACTTTCGTAAGGGATATGTCCTTGTTCTGTTCCTACGGGCAAGAACGGTGAAAATAAGTTGTATCATAACTTTCAGGGTCGACGTCATTAACCTCTTCTCTTTTATTTTCCTCGGATTTAACTTTTCCTTCTTCATTTTGACAATCAAACATCCCCTGGACTATGATATATATCTTTTAGGATTTCTGTAATGGTCTTACAATGATCTCGAGTAATTACTTAAGTCAGTTCAACATTCTATGCTTTCATTACGTGTTTTTAGACAAAGTAAAGATACGTGATTGTTGTCTGATGGTCTTTCTCTTTAATTTCTTTGTTAGGGTAAATGTTAGTGTATTCGTTCTCATTTTATGGAACATTATTTGGATGTATTCCTCTATTTTCAGGACATCAACCTTTTAATATTCTGTCACTACTTTCTTTTACTTCTACCGTGTTTGTCTACCTTTCTATGTGACATAAGATCCTAACCTTCTTAATTTTAACAATTTTACCGGTATGATAGGTTCCGTTAGAGGTCTAAGTCACGTTCGGGATAGTTTATGCTTATTGTAAAAAGTGTCTTGATCTCGTTTATTAAAATTTTATGCACACATTTGTATTTTCTGGGACCTATCTTTCTTGTTAGAACTCTTTCTTGTCTCGAACCTCCTTAGTACGAGGAACTGAAGTTGAAGGTCATGTTTCGATGTCATTAGTTTTGTCATAGTGTGACCGTGTTTTTATCTTTGTATCAGTTACCCTATCTCCTGTACGTCTACCGGTTGTCCGTGTACTTTTTTACAAATTTCACCGCTTAGTAGTCTCTTTATTTACGTGTAGTTTTGGTGTTCCTCTATGGTGGAGTGTGGACAATCTACCGATAGTAGTCTTCCTGGTGTCTATTGTTTACAACCACTCCAACATCTTTATTCCGTTGGGAACATGTTACAATCATCCTTACATTTAACCACGTTGGTGTCACCTTTTGTTATTATCTCCAAGGAGTTTTTCGATTTTTATCTTGATGGTACATTAGGTCGTTAAGGTGAGGAAAACACAT